>JAKUCV010007234.1:0-86372 GCA_028386065.3 Turnera subulata
ATCTCATTTGTCTCGTACTATATATAGATAGAAAATGTCAAAGGGAAGGGGACTTTTGGGACCATTCTCTCACCCGGACCCTCTCTCTCTCGGCTCTCCCCTCTCTCCCGATCTCTATTCTTCGTACCCAATCCATCCATTGTACAAAAACAATACCAATCAATAAAGATCATGTTATGCTATATTTGATTTCATATCACAGACCTAATAACATCGCCCAGGCCTCAGCCACCAACATTGAAGACTATGTTCAACGATCCTGATCTTAAGGTCGCCTACCCCAAAATCAATTTTAATAAGGTTCATGAAAGAAGCATACAAGTTCTTAAATGGTGTATTTTAACATTCGTAGTTCTATAATAATAGAAAGTTACATTATATATGTATAAAATAAGAACATGAGGGGCATTAGATCCCTCAAGTGATCTTTTTTGTCCTCGGTTATACTTCAATTCCATTTGTCCTCAATTTTATTTTTTTACTTCATAGGATCAAGAATCTTCTTGTATTGTGGTTCGAAAAATTTCAGGCTTGTACTCATGTTTAGACCAGTGGCCCTCCCTTTTGGATCTCAACTTTTGAATGTCCTGTTTTTGTAAAGTCAACTTTTCCAAGCTAAACATTAAACTTATATCAAACAACAACGAATACTACGTTAAAATAAACAGTTAATTCTATAGCTCAATTTAGCATAGAACAATTTGATTTATTATATAAAAATAGATATCATTATGTATTTCAAATAAAATAAGAAAAAATAAATTTACTTGGTAATATTAATTCGTAACTGAAAATTGGCAACCAAGCCTTTATTTTTAACCGTCATTTGCAGTGCTAACTCAAATGGCTCAATTTAATTACTATAAAAACTTTTATTTCTTGATGTGGTAATATCGTAATAAAGAGTCATGTACGAAATAGTAGAAATAGTATCAACAATTGTTCCCTTTCTAATTTATTATCCATAGTGTCAGGGCGGATCCAAGGATTTTGCATTAGGGCCGTGGCCAAGTTTACATGAAAGGAAAAAACAATGAATAAGTTTAGGATTTTTCTCCTCCCTCTTTTCTCTGAGAGAAAAATCTTATATCTACATATTGGGACTGTGGCTCTCATTTTTTGTAAGTTTTGTCTCATTTTTTGTGAGTTTAGTCCTACTTGGGTGTGTTTTTTCCGTCCAGAAGTTTTTCACATTTTTGGTGATTTAAATAAAATTATGGGAGCCAAAAGCCATGGAGGAGGATTCAACCTCAAGAACAATTCTTTGTCTACTGCAGAAATTCGCCAACAAAGAGATATTTCACCCCACAAGTATGCATCGCCTTCACCTATTGGCTTGGTGGTTGTTGCACGGACAATACAGGTTATGACGTCCGCGAGAGCAGAATGCTGTTATAAATCCTTTTTTGAAGGAAATAGATCTCGCTGTGTGTTTCTTTGTAGTAGATTATGAAAAATTCTTACGTTAAATTTTTTACATGCTTTTGTTATGTTAGATTTTCAATTATGTATCATCAGATCTTTTGATCTCTTTATATGAATGAAGAATGTTCCTTTATAAAGAAAAATTTACATAAAAGAAACATATATTAACACAACCAAAAATATTAAAAATATAAATTCAAATAAAATTTATAATATTTTCTATTAAAAAAACTCTTTTTACATTTTTAAATATATTCTGCATATCTTCATGACATAGAAGATATCAAATATTTCTTTTTAAGTGAAATTAATATTTGTATAATTATAAAATAATATTTATTTCATAATATCAACAAAAATTAGATAAAACAAAATCTACATAATCAAACATGACCTTATTAACTTATTATAATGAAATAGAAAAGATAATTGTGCCAACACCACTTGTGGTGTAGTAGCATCTCTCTTAGTATTTATTTAATACAGTTTTTAGTAGAATATTTAAGACAAGTTATTCCTGTATAGTGTCTTTAAGTAATACCCAATGGAACAGAAAAAGTTTTCTACCGCTTTTTTTATGGAAAAAAAGAGTTTTCCACATCGGTGGCCCACCAGAATGGTAAAAACCACAACGGTGGCCCATTCGTTTTGTTTGCACCTACTGATTTTGCTTTTTGACTGGTTATTAAAAATTCTTCACAGTTTGATGCAAAGCCAATCCCTGTATAAACTAATTTAGAAACTTATAAGCCAAAAAATTGAAGAAAATTAAGTAAAAGGTGATGCAAGATAATTAAAAGCAGAGTGAATGATGACCTCTTCTTCGGTTCTAAATGGTATTTTTGGGGTTCATGGATGGCAAATATTGGGGTACATATACTACTATCAAGTACTAAATTAAGCATAGCCATCCCTGGTGACATCGAGGAGAAATCTCATCTTGCCTAAAATTTTAATTTATTTACCTAAATTAGCAGCTCATCTTTCTAATTAAAGGAAAAAACCAGTGATAATAGTAAACATGCATCCGAAACACAAACTGAATAAAGAATAAAACATAGTGAGAAATTAAAAAAAAAAAAAGTAGAATCAAAGCATTGACGTATTGAACCTCGTTGGCAATATGAGGCCATCAAAAAATCTCTTTCAAAATTAACTGCAATCTTTTTTTTTTGAAAAAATTTAACTGCAATCTTTAAAGAATATGACATAGACGCAGAAACGTTACAGTTTGAATTTGATTGTGAGTAGCAAGTACTACTTGCAACCAAACCTCTCTTATTATTTTGACAATCAATTTGGTGTTTTTAATGCTATGATAATGAACGTGAAGAGGAGGAAAAACTCAGCAGAGGAAGAGAATGAAAGGCACGGGAGAGAAGAAGAGTGGAAGCTTTTTCATCTTATTATTTCTGTGTTTTGTATACATAATATATATAGGGAAAGAGTACAGATAGGTAGGTAAACGACATTCATCACATTATAAAACGTGTATTTTATAACACTCCCCCTTGAATGTCGTTATACAGTAGATAGAATACGCTTTTGGAATAACTGCCTCGTTAAAAACCTTACCAAGAAAAACCCAGTGGGATAAAAACTTGGTGAAGGAAAAAAGAGTGTAGTGCGTATTCTACTCCTCCTGATTTTGGCATGCCTTGATTTCTTGATATCATCGCATGCCAATCTTCATTATCAACTTTTGATGACACTTGGTGACATATGCCTTGCCCTGACCACTTTTGTTACATAACTCATTAAATTGGGCAATGCAGGCAGCATTATCGTCATAATTTCTTCTTGGAGCATCAACCTTGCTATCATTTCCATATGTGTCTTCAGTATGTAGCATCTTTGGACGTAGCCAAGCACTGTCTCGATTAGCTTCATTTATAATAACAATTTCTGCATTATTGGTAGCATTTTGTGCTATGATATGGTACTTCAGGACCAGTCTAATTCCTTTATGAGATCTTTCATCTCAAAATCTTTTTGAAAATATAGCACGGTATTTGGAAGCTTCTTCAAGAGTTCCAATAATATTTAAACACATATAGATATGAATTATCAACATAAGCATAAATTCATGTATGTACTTTATACTATGCATACTCAAAATTGGTTTAAACCATCAATTTAACTTAATTTTGTATATTCCTGGAAATTACTTGCTTCAAGCAACTTGAATCCTTCAGGGATTCTCTTATATACGGCATGATATATGGATCCATAGAAATATAGGCTGTAAGGGCATCTACTAGATGCATTTCTAATTTTTTATATTATGCCAGACTTATCAAAAATAATTGCATCCACCACAAGGGAGTATATCTCCTCACAATTAATACCAAGTCGTTTGGGTAAAGCTTTGTTCGATAAGCCGTGCTTTGAATTTCTCTATTATGATTTCCTTTTCGTACAAATACCCATTTTTAATCGACTGGTTCTACACCATCTGGTGTAAGGACTACAGGTCCGAAAAATTTCTCATAACACAGCCTTATGTCTATTCTATTTTGGCCCATCATACTGCGCCTACATTCACCAATGTAGGTTCATGATCCTTATTTTTATTTAGCACTATATGATATAAAACAAACATTCCGTCGACGGTTATTTTACGTCGGTTCCATCTTATTCCTGATACTGTAATTGAGATCTCATTATACTCATTTATTTCAGGTAACTGAGTTACTTCTGGAACTTTATCAATTGTGTCAGAAACACCAACCTCTTCTGGAGGACTTTTAATTTGAACCTCTACCCGAGGTCTTATTTTCTCACTGGGGGCCGTCTTATATCTTTGCTCATTTTTTCTCTATCGAGAAGTTTTCCTTGGAACCGAGTATATTCTATGCTTTTGGCGTACTTTGGATTAATTTGCATATTAGAATTATTCTCCATGAACATTATTTCGAGCAGGAGCATCTGCAGCTGGTATGGTCACTTTTTTCAAATAAATATGTCTGGAAATTGACTTACTAATATTTTGCAAATGAATCATCTTTTGAACTTCAGGTTCACACTAATTTAGGATCAACAATCATACATTTATAATATATTTCAATAATATCTTGATCCAGCTGCTTACTTTCTCCCCCTGATATTGGGTAAACTCTTTCATCAAATAAACAAATCTCCAATCATTAGTCACTTTTTTCAATTACTTTGTAATTGATGGAGATTTGTATACCCAATATCTATTCTCAATCTTCATTAAGGACCAGCTTTACTATGCTATGGTGGAGCATTATATACTGTATAACCAACGGTCCTAAGATGGGAGTTACAAGGTTCGTGACCATGAACCAATTAAATGGGGAGACCTTATGATAACTTGTTGGCTTGATGCACACAAGTGCTGCTGTATGTAAAATATCATTTTCTCAAACAGTAATATTTTATTAACAATGGTCTTGCAATCAATTGTCAATATTCCCCCAGATCTGTTTGGGTTTATTTCCAATGATATACATTATCCATTGAAGAAATATACCAGCATTACCTAGACATATAGTCTAATAACATAGGTAGGGATATGTACCTGCAAGTGGCTTAATCATTAAAATAAGACAATGCCAACTTGCGTCACACAATGGACTATCTAGTCGATGCATCATAAAAATTACCTAGATGGTCAGCACGGCGGATATATCAGTCCGCGTTCATGTCCCTGAATTATTCCCAAACTTGCTGGTGATTCTAGGCCAATCTTATCTTAGGAAGGCCGTATAATTAATTTCGCAGCAAACAAACACGTGGAAATTCATTGATTGTAAAATTTCTGGTTTTTCAATGAATGACCAAATAAATTTCGTGCATCATTATTGACCCAGGATGGCCCAACCGGTCATGCCAAACAAAAAGTCCAGTTACCAACTTCAAGTTGGTGCCAGCTTCAGGCTGCTATTTGTGTGCCAGCTTCAGGCTGGATATGATAACATAGGAAAATTATTTACCAGCTTCTGGCTGGTACATAGAAGCTATAAATCACATATCTATCTGCCAACTTCTAGTTGGTCTCAGCTTCGGGCTGTGCAAACTGTGTATTTAAACACTTAAAATTGCTAGCTTCAGGCTAGTGCATTCCAGTTTCTGGCTGGATATGGTAAGTTTCAATTACTCAATTGCTAGCTTCAGACTGCAATACATGTGTCAACATTAGGCTTATTTCTACCACTCATGTCGGAAAAGATCAGAATTATTGAGCAATAATTAAATATGGCAACAAACTTTTCCAAAAACAAATACATATATTTAGTCACCGAAAAATCTTCTGGATCTTTTCGGAGACAGTAAAAAGGTCCACATTTGAAAAACTAATACCTAGCTGACCAAGCTCAGGCTATAAAAGGGGAGTGGTAGAAACAAGAAAATTCAGAAAACTCAACAAGATAAAAAAAATGCCTTCCCCAGCTACTGTTTTCCTTGTTGAGGGTGCCTCTCTAAGAAGCAGGAATAGACTAGCTTATAGCATGGTAAATGAGCAACAAGAGGAATTACCGAGTGAACTCGCAAGAATTCCTCGTTTAGTGTTTGTTGATGAGCTTTACTCGTCTAGGTTCTTTGTGACTCCTATGGAAGAGACTTTCTTCCTAGAGGACCAAAGCAATCTAAGGGCTTCCTTTTATGGCTCGGCTAACTCTATTATGTTTTTCATATCTGATAGACAGCAGGAATTCCAGCTAGAGCCTACTTGTCAATTTCTGAATCAAAACAGCTATTATTAGGTTTCAATGATAGCTCGGAGTCTCCCGAGGGTGTCTGGGTTACCGCCCACATGGCCTAAGGTACGACTGTTACTGTGGAATTGCAGCGGTGTAGCAAGAAGGTCTCAAGACTTTGTGCATACCTTAAGGGATCTGAAGAATCAGTACAAGCCCAACATGGTATAATCCCACTCCGTTTTCCTGCAACAATTCGGTTTGAGATACCTGGAGAAAACAACATGGGTGGTATGTGGTTCTCATGGAATGACAGTGTTAGGGTCAACATCAGCAACGAGGCTCAGAGTTTTAGAGTTAATGTTGTACCCAACAGATAAATATCTGTTTAAACTTATGTATGAGGACAATTCCTCTTTGAATGTTCTCCAGTTATGGATCCATCATGCAATAATAATATGCATATTTTCCCTTTGCTATTTTAACCTCATCCAGGGCCAAAAGCACAATTAATTATACTGTCTTATTCACTTCAGGGAATAGAGCAGAGTCAATTCAACGAGATCCATAATAATCTCTTTTATTACTGTAAATGGGGGTTTCTGTACTCTTCAAGAGTATTAGCTCTTCCAGAGCATAAATATATGATCTTCTAAATCATAGTAAAGCTTACGTTCTTCGGAAACATATTCAAACTGATGCTCTTCTGGAGCGTATTAACCTTTTTCTCATTTTGAGATTGTACTATCACATATTATCTGAAATAGTTGACATCCACACATATAATTCTCCCCCTTGGATGTCAACTTGCATTGTCTTCAGGACAATTGCCTGAGCCATTATTCTAAAAACGATTATAAAATGCTGTAAAGGAAATAAATTAAAATTAAAAAAAAACTGAATATAAAAATTGAACATAAATAAAACTGAACATAAAATAAAATTATACAATATATTTTGGTTTGCACCTTCAGGGTAAGCAAGATAAGAACAGTATCCATCTTCTGATGGTCATACAACATACACCTTCTGGTGGTCATATCATGCCCAACTTCTGGTGGTCATATTTTTCTTCAATTTCCTTTTAATGTAAAGATTTGCAGGATCTTTTAGCAATAAGACTTCCGGTCTTTGCTTTATTTCTCTCTTTTATTGCGTCTTCCAGACTATTTGCATTTAAAATGCATTTAGTGCCCATGGCAAATTTCTTCCAAAAATTTTAAGGGCCTCAAATATTTGTAATAAATTAAATAAATAAAAGACTTAAATGAAATAAATAAACATGAGCTTTTTATTAATTAGCCCAATTAAAATTTAATAAACAAAAATTAAATACGATGGGCCTTGTACAAGCCCAAGCAAAATGTGTATGAAATTAAAGCGAAAAATTAAATGCAATGGGCCTTTTAATAGCCCAATCGTAATTTAAGTAAAAACATAAAATATGCTTACTCGATAAAACTTTCAGCAGTAATGTATAATATATCATACTAATACATGGGCCTTTTAATAGCCCAATCTTAATTTAAATAAAAATATAAAATATGCTTACTCGATAAATCTTTCAGCAATAATATATAATATATCATACTAATACCCGGTTACTATTCCGGTATATATATTTTGATAATTTTGTTTTCAAAAATTATTTTCCCAAATCATATATATATATAGAATTATATATTTTTTTATTTCATTTTCTCTCTCCCCCCTTTTTCCTTTTTTTTTTTTTTGGGTTGGACCATGAACAGCGCCAGTCCAGGCCTTGTACAGTGCCCAGCCAAGGTCAGGTGTCGGGCCGTGCAAAGGCCCTGACTGGTCGGCCCAGCATCCGAGCCTAGATGCCAAGGCCCGAACCATTGTGCATCAACCCATCCAGACGCAGGTCAAGACCCGACCCGGTTGCAACACACCCGGGTCTTCTTCTACCTTGGGTCTGTTCCCCTGGCGGCGGCGCGACGAGGCGAGGGCAGCGCAAGGCGACGGAGATGACGGCTGGCACGGGACGAGCGACGAGCAACGGCAAGGCGAGGCTATTCGCAGCGTGCAAGTGTCGTCGGCGTTAGCGAGGTGGTGAACTCGGGGCGGCTTGCTTCGTCTCTTCAAGGCGGCGCCGTCCTGCAGCGGCGACGGAAGAAGGAGGAACAGAGGATGGAGGAGGAGAGGGCTGCGGTGGTGCAGGCGGCGTCGCAGCTGAAGGCTGGCTGCAGGTAGAGGGGGCAGACCCGACGAGACTTGTCGGGTCGTTTGGCATAGCCGTCGGTGCGTCCGGTGTCGAAAAGAGCCAGAGGTGGTGCCGTCAGGTCGGCGACGGGACGGGGAGGGCGCCGATGGTGGTGGTGACGCGAGAAACACCGTAGAACACTTAGAGATGAACAGTAACCTAAGGTGGCGGGACTGTTCATCGTCTCTTTTCTTTTTTCAGTATTTTTTTTTTAGCTCGGGTTTCTCTCCTTTTCCTTCTTTTCTGTTCGGGATCTGTAAAACCAAGCTCGGGTAGGGCTTTTCGTGCTGATAACATGTTATAAATTTGGTGTTCTTAATGCTGTGATAATGAACGTTAAGAGGAGGAAAAACTGAGCAGAGGAAGAGAATGAAAGGCACGGGAGAGAAGAAGACTGGAAGCTTTTTCATCTTATTGTTTTTGTGTTTTGTATACATAATATATATAGGGAAAGAGTACAAATAGGTAGGTAAACGACATTCATCATGTTATAAAACGTGTATTTTATAACACCTCTCTTATTATAATTATTGTTTCTTTGTCTTTTTGTAAATTGATTATTTTAATTGTGTGTGGCATATTTTGATTATTTTATACAAGGCAGCATGTGCATGGTCATGTAGGTAGCCTATTTTTTTTTTCCGGAACCGTTTGATTCTTCAAATAATAGTACCCACTACCCAATCATGAACCATTCATGCTCATGCGTTAATCCTCCTACTTTTATAATCCAAGCTCACAAAAAATAAAAAAATAAAAATGTTGTTATGAATATTGTGTTTGTTTGTGTGTTTCTTTGATTGATGAAGAATGATGAAGAAGAAGGAGAGACAGGAGAGGGAGATGGAAGAAGAGCAGATGCAAAGCTCGGTTTTATTCCATACCAAGAACTTAATTAACTGGGTACAATATATAGGCAATTTGTTAGGTGGCATTTTGTCTTCTAATGACATCCAATAATACCACGTTTTATAACACTCCCCCTTGGATGTCATTGTGTGTTGGGTAGAATACGCTTTTGGAATAACTGCCTCATTAAAAACCTTACCAAGAAAAACCCAGTGGGATAAAAACTTGGTAAAGGAAAAAAGAGTGCAGTGCATATTCTACTCCCCCTCATTTTGACCTCTCTAGATTTCTTGATGTTGTTGCATGCTAATCACCCTTGTCAACTTCTGGTGACATGTGTTTTGTCTGATCACTTTTGATACATCACTACTTTAATTGGACAATGCAAGCAGTATTATCTTCATAATTTGTTGTTGGAGCATCTTCCTTGTCATCTTGCTTTTGTGGTCCCGATGATATAGCAATTTCATGTGTAAAGTTGTAGCAGATGTCCGTCTATGCTTTATGTGGATCAAATAATGGACCTGCATCTGCAAAAAAAAAAAACAATATCTTGCCAATAGGTTTATGGCATAAGCTTTAGGCTTCATATTACTAGCATGATAAATTGCACTTTAACCGGGTACTTCAAGACCAATCTAGCTCTCTTCTGAGATTTTGAATTTTAAAACCTTTCTTAAAACGTAGCACGGGCATTTGGAAACTTCTTCGGGAGTTCCAACAAGATTTAGATCACAAAGATAGTATTTAAATCGTAAACATAAGCAACAATAATAAGTGCAAATACATAGTACATATATGCAACACATACTCAAATTTGTTTAAACCATATAAAGATTAATATTAGCTAAATTTTGTATATTCCCGAGAATTAGTTGCTTCAAGCAACTTGAATCCTTCAGGGATTCTCATGCATATGTCATGACATATGGATCCTTAAAAATAGGCTGTAATAGCATCCATTTGATGCATTATTAATTCTTTTTTATATAATGCCAATAATTGCATCCACCACAGGGGAGTATATCTCCTCATAATTAATACCAAGTCATTTGGGTAGAACCTTGTGTGATGAGTCGTGCTTTGTATTTCTCTATTATAATTTTCTTTTTGCACAAATACCCATTTTTCAATCGACTGGTTCTACACTATCTGGACTACAGGTCCAGAAAATTTCTCGCTTCACAAGCGAGTCTAACACAGCCTTAATTACGTTTCACTTATTTGGCCAATTATTTTGTGCCTACATTCACCAATAGATGTAGGTTCATGATCCTCATTTTATTTAGCGCTATATTATAAACAAAACAAGTATTCCGTCGACGGTTATTTCTCGTCGGTTCCCTCTTATTCCTGACACTATAATTGAGATCTCACCATGCACATTTATTTTAGGTACCCGAATTACTTCTGGAACTTTATCAATTGTGTCAGAAAACTTCTTCTTGAGGATTTTCCTCTTCTTGAGGATTTTTAATTTGAACCTCTACTGGAGGTCTTATTTTCTCACTGGGGCCATCTTTATCTCTTTGCTCTTTTTCTTTATCGAGAATTTTTCTTTGGAACCGAGCATATTCTACGCTTCTGGCGTACTTTGGATTCATTTGTATATTTTAATTGTTCTCCAGGAACATTATTTCGAACAGGAGCATTTGCAGCTGGTATGGTCACACTTTTCAAATAAATATGTCTGGCAATTGACTTGTCAAATTTTGCAAATGAATCATCTTTTGAACTTCAGGTTCACACAAATTTGTTTGAGGATCAACAATCATACATTGATAATATATTTCAATAATATCTTGATCCAGCTGCTTATTTTCTCCCCCTGATGTTGGGTAAACTCTTTCATCAAATTAACAATAAACAAATCTCCAATCACTAGTCAATGATTTATGGAGATTCATACCCAACATACACAACATATATTCTCAGTCTTCTTTAAGGACCAATTTTACTATGTTGTGGTGGAGCATTATATATTGTACAACCAACGGTCCGAAGATGGGAGTTACTAGGTTCGTGACCATGAACCAATTAAATGGGGAGACCTTATGATAACTTGTTGGCTTGATATATCCAAGTATTGCTGCATGTAAAATACCATTTTCTCATATAGTAATATTTCATTAACAATGGTCTTGCAATCAATTGTCAATATTCCCCAGATCTGTTTGGATTTATTTCCAATGATATACATTATCCATTGAAGAAATATACCAGTATTATCTAGACATATAGTCTAATAACATAAGTAGGGATATATACCTGCAAGTGGCTTAATCATTAAAATAAGACATTGCCAACTTGCGTCACACAATGGACCATCTAGTCGATGCATCATAAAAATTACCTAGATAGTCAGCACGACGGATATATCAGTCCGCGTTCATGTCCCTGAATTATTCCCAAACTTGCTGGTGATTCTAGGCCAATCTTATCTTAGGAAGGCCATATAATTAATTTCGCAGCAAACAAACATGTGGAAATTCATTGATTGTAAAATTTCTGGTTTTTCAATGAATGACCAAATAAATTTCGATGCATCATTATTGACCCAGGATGGCCCAACCGGTCATGCAAAACAAAAAGTCCGCTATTTGTGTGCCAGCTTCAGGATGGTTATGATAACTTAGAAAAATTATTTACCAGCTTCTGGCTGGTACATAGAAGCTATAAATCACATATCTATCTGCCAACTTCTAGTTGGTCTCAGCTTCGGGCTGTGCAAACTGTGTATTTAAACACTTAAAATTGCTAGCTTCAGGGTAGTGCATTCCAGTTTCTGGCTGGATATGGTAAGTTTCAATTACTCAATTGCTAGCTTCAGACTGCAATACATGTGTCAACATTAGGCTTATTTCTACCACTCATGTCGGAAAAGATCAGAATTATTGAGCAATAATTAAATATGGCAACAAACTTTTCCAAAAACAAATACATATATCTAGTCACCGAAAAATCTTCTGGATCTTTTCGGAGATAGTAAAAAGGTCCACATTTGAAAAACTAATACCTAGCTGACCAAGCTCAGGCTATAAAAGGGGAGTGGTAGAAATAAGAAAATTCAGAAAACTCAACAAGATAAAAAAAATGCCTTCCTCAGCTACTGTTTTCCTTGTTGAGGGCGCCTCTCTAAGAAGCAGGAATAGACTAGCTTATAGCATGGTAAATGAGCAACAGGAGGAATTACCGAGTGAACTCGCAAGAATTCCTCGTTTAGTGTTTGTTGATGAGCTTTACTCGTCTAGGTTCTTTGTGACTCCTATGGAAGAGACTTTCTTCCTAGAGGACCAAAGCAATCTAAGGGCTTCCTTTTATGGCTCAGCTAACTCTATTATGTTTTTCATATCTGATAGACAGCAGGAATTCCAGCTAGAGCCTACTTGTCAATTTCTGAATCAAAACAGCTATTATCAGGTTTCAATGATAGCTCAGAGTGTCCCGAGGGTGTCTGGGTTACCGCCCACAAGGCCTAAGGTACGATTGTTACTGTGGAATTGCAGCGGTGTAGCAAGAAGGTCTCAAGACTTTGTGCATACCTTAAGGGAACTGAAGAATCAGTACAAGCCCAACATGGTACTCATTACTGAGACTTTGTGGCAAGCAGGAGAAAATCATGGTGTAATCCCACTATGTTTTCCTGCAACAAATCGGTTTGAGATACCTGGAGAAAACAACATGGGTGGTATGTGGTTCTCCTGGAACGACAGTGTTAGGGTCAACATCAACAACGAGGCTCAGAGTTTTAGAGTTAATGTTGTACCCAACAGATAAATATCTGTTTAAACTTATGTATGAGGACAATTCCTCTTTGAATGTTCTCCAGTTATGGATCCATTATGCAGTAATAATATGCATATTTTCCCTTTGCCATTATAACCTCATCCAGGGCCAAAAGCACAATTAATTATACTGTCTTATTCACTTCAGGGAATTGAGCAGAGTCAATTCAACGAGATCCATAATAATCTCTTTTATTACTGTAAATGGGGGTTTCTGTACTCTTCAAGAGTATTTGCTCTTCCAGAGCATAAATATATGATCTTCTAGATTATAGTAAAGCTTACGTTCTTCGGGAACATATTCAAACTGATGCTCTTCTGGAGCGTATTAACCTTTTTCTCATTTTGAGATTGTACTATCACATATTATTTGAAATAGTTGACATCCATACATATAATTCTCCCCCTTGGATGTCAACTTGCATTGTCTTCAGGACAATTGCCTGAGCCATTATTCTAGAAACGATTATAAAATGCTATAAAGAAAATAAATTAAAATTAAATAAAACTGAATATAAAAATTGAACGTAAAATAAAATTATACAATATATTTTGGCTTGCACCTGCAAGCAAGATAAGAACAGTATCCATCTTCTGATGGTCATACAACATACACCTTCTGGTGGTCATATCATGCCCAACTTCTGGTGGTCATATTTTTCTTCAATTTCCTTTTAATGTAAAAATTTGCAGGATCTTTTAGCAATAAGACTTTCGGTCTTTGCTTTATTTCTCTCTTTTATTGCGTCTTCCAGACTATTTGCACTTAAAATACATTTAGTGCCCATGGCAAATTTCTTCCGAAAATTTTAAGGGCCTCAAATATTTGTAATAAATTAAATAAAAAAAAACTTAAATGAAATAAATAAACATGAGCTTTTTATTAATTAGACCAATTAAAATTTAATAAACAAAAATTAAATACGATAGGCCTTGTACAAGCCCAAGCAAAATGTGTATGAAATTAAAGCGAAAAATTAAATGCAATGGGCCTTTTAATAGCCCAATCGTAATTTAAATAAAAACATAAAATATGCTTATATGATAAATCTTTCAGCAGTAATGTATAATATATCATACTAGTACATGGGCCTTTTAATAGCCCAATCATAATTTAAATAAGAATGTAAAATATGCTTACTCGATAAATCTTTCAGCAATAATATATAATATATCATACTAATACCCGGTTACTATTCCGGTATATATATTTTGATAATTTTGTTTTCAAAAATTATTTTTCCAAATCATATATATATATATATATAGAATTATATATTTTTTTATTTCATTTTCTCTCTCTCCCCCCTTTTTCCTTTTCTTTTTTTTTAGGCTGGACCATGAACAGCGCAAGTCCAGGCCTTGTACAGTGCCCAGCCAAGGTCAGGTGTCGGGCCGTGCAAAGGCCCTGACTGATTGGCCCAGCATCCGAGCCCAGATGCCAGGGCGCGAACCATTGCGCCTCAACCCATCCAGACGCGGGTCAAGACCCGACCCGGTTACAACACACCCGGGTCTTCTTCTACCTCGGGTATGTTCCCCTGGCGGCGGCGCGACGAGGCGAGGGCAGCGCAAGGCGACAGAGATGACGGCTGGCACGGGACGAGCGACGAGTGACGACAAGGCGAGGCTGTTCGCAGCGTGCAGGTGTCGTCGGCGTTAGCGAGGTGGCGAACTCGGGGCGGCTTGCTTCGTGGATCAGAGTTTTAGAGTTAATGTTGTACCCAACAGATAAATATCTGTTTAAACTTATGTATGAGGTCAATTCCTCTTTGAATGTTCTCCAGTTATGGATCCATTATGCAATAATAATATGCATATTTTCCCTTTGCCATTATAACCTCATCTAGGGCCAAAAACACAATTAATTATAATGTCTTATTCGCTTCAGGGAATAGAACAGAATCAATTCAACGAGATCCATAATAAACTCTTTTATTACTGTAAATGGGGGTTTCTGTACTTTTCAAGAGTATATGCTCTTCCAGAGCGTAAATATATGATCTTCTAGATCATATTAAAGCATGCGTTCTTCAGGAACATAATCAAATTTATGCTCTTCTGGAGTGTATTAACCTTTTTCTCATTTTGAGATTGTACTATCACATTTTATGTGAAATAGTTGACATCCACACATATAACTCTCCCCCTTGGATGTCAACTTGCATTGTCTTTTAGACTAATGCTTGAGCCATTATTCTAGAAACGATTATAAAAGGCTGTAAAGTAAATAAAATAAAACTGAATATAAAAACTGAACATAAAATAAAATTATTCAATATATATATTGGCTTGCACCTTCAGGGTAAGCAATGTAAGAACAGTATCTATCTTCGTGATGGTCATACAATATCCATCTTCGTGATGGTCATACAATATGCACCTTCTTGATGGTTATACAATATTTCTTTAAAGGATCTGCAGGATCTTTTTGGTAGTAAGACATCCGGTCTTCGCCATATTTTGCTTTTATTTCCTCTGTCATTGAGTCTTCCAGACTATTTGCATTTAAATGCATTTCAGCGCCCATACCAAATTTCTTCCGGAAATTTTAAGGGCCGCGAAAAACTAATCACATAATTCCAAAAAAAGATTAAATAAAAGAAATAAAAATAAATAAACATGGGGCTTTTATTGATTAGCCCAATTAAAAATAGATTACCGAAAGATATATATGATGGGCCTTGTACGAGCCCAAGCAAAACGTAAATGAAATTAAAACGAGAAATTAAATGCAATGGGCCTTTTAATAGCCCAATCGTAATTTAAATAAATAAAAAATAATAAAAATATGCTTACTCGATAGAGGGCGGCTTAGCCGGCCAACAAATAAAATAAGGCGGCTTTGCCGGCCAACAAAGAGATAAGGCGGCTTAGCCGGCCAACAAATAGATAAGGCGGCTTAGCCGGCCAATATTAAATACTAAGTAAAGCATAATAATAGAGGGTATGCTTACTCGATAAATCTTTCAGCAATTTAAATTCTCCCTTTCTCTTTCCCCTTTTTTTTTCTTCTTTTTTTTCTCTCGTTTTTTTTTTCTCTCTTTTTTTGTTTTTTTTTAACAGAATATATATTTCTGTTTTTTTTTTAGAAGAATGGGCCGAACAGTGCCAGCCCAGTTGCAGAGGCCCAGGTCAAGGCAGCTCAGGTCCATGCAGCGGGCCCGAGCCAGCAAGCCCAATTGCCCAGCATCAGGACTGCCAAGGCCCAAAGCAGCCCGGCCCAACTCCAGACCTGAAGGTCAAACACCCGACCCGGTCGGGTCGTCTTCAACCCGAGGCCAGCACACCTTCAGGCGACCGTGCGACGAGGGAGACGAGCGGCGACGCGGGCGACGGTGACAAGAGGAGAGGTGCGCGGCTGCTGGTGGCGATGCGCGGTCGTCGGCAACGAGGAGGAAGGAGCGGGGAAGAAAGGATCCGCGAGTCTCCTCGTCGGGTCGTCGTCATTTGTTGGCGCGTCCGGCGGCGGCGACGAAAGAGGAAGGTTGCGTTGAGGTCGCGCCGGCACAGGGAGCTCGCCGGTAGTGGTGGTGAGACGGGAAGCTGCCCGGAACGCTTCCTGATGAACAGTAACCGTGGGGGTGCGCTACTGTTCATCATCTTCAAAGTTTCTGGTTTGAATTTTTTTTTTATTTCTGCACTGGTTTCTTCATGCTTCTTCATGCTCGGGTAGATGCTCATCGTGCTGATAACGTGTTATGAATATTGTGTTTGTTTGTGTGTTTCTTTGATTGATGAAGAATGATGAAGAAGAAGGAGAGACAGGAGAGGGAGATGGAAGAAGAGCAGATGCAAAGCTCGGTTTTATGCCATACCAAGAACTTAATTAACTGGGTACAATATATAGGCAATTTGTTAGGTGGCATTTTGTCTTCTAATGACATCCAATAATACCACATTTTATAACAAATGTATCAAGATGTCAAATTACAAATTACAAACTGTGCATATTGGAGTTCTTCAAGGCCTCAAATACAACGTTTGGATGAAAAAACAATCCTTCAACGTTTAAGTGTCTTACAAATTTATGATATACATTAATGAGTAGTTCGGAAAAACATGGTACGTTATTATTGTAAAACAATAAATGTGTCAACATGGGTTTCTTCTCTACATGTGCCTACATTTATTCTTCAACTGTCTCGTAGAGAAAACTTATTGCCTCTCCCTCTTCCATTATATAGCAAGGGAACCAGTGTTGGCAAAGGTGTAGTAAACCCACCCGAGACTCTCTCTCTTTCTTTCTTCTCCTAATTCCTAATTCTTAAATTCTACAGCCTGCAAGTTTCTTTGTGACTCTTCTAGTTTTGTTTTTTTCCTCACTCCTGAAACTATTTGTTTTTGGACTCCTGGGTTGTTGATACAGGGAACAACGAATTGCAGCTAGAAGGCCCCGGAAGCAGGGACGGCTACGTCTTAACAGACATAATAGGGGAGTGCCCGGAAAGCCAATAGCTTCGCGTGAAATTTGTTTTGGAGATTCCTGGGCAGATACCGGAATAACGAAGCACATAAAAAGTCATCCAATTATCCTCTTGGGATGACATGGCTTTTTATGTGCTTCGTAATTTCCGGTGTCAGCCTAGGAGGCTCCAAAATGGCATGGCCCGGAAAGCCAAGCGCAGAAAAGGTAAGGAAGCTATATCCCCCATATATAGGATCAATCCGATGGTAGCGCATAAATGGTTGTTTTTGAGCTGCCAACAGTTTTTTTTTGGCTGATCATGTTGTTCTTCTTAATGCTGATACTCTTAGTTTTCAAGGTAGTAAAATTTCTTGACTCCCATAATAAAGAAAACCTTGTGCACAGTGTCGATGCCCTGCAGATGTGCACGATTTGTCGAGTTTTAGAAACATGTGTTTTTGCCTTTCCTCATTTGCTTTTCAAAATGTTTTTCAGTATATCAGTATTTAATTTCTTAATTTGTGCGTGCTTATATATCGTCAAGACTTATTTTCATTCTACTAATTAAAATTCTACAATAAAAAACATGCTCTCTTAGAAGCGTTTCCCATATTCTGCTCGAAACACCAGTTCTGTTCTTGTTAGAAGAGTCTTGCAGTCCTTCACTTCTTAATTGGTTTCCTGCTTCTCAAGAACTTATTGGAAAAAATATATATATACAGGTTTCTTTCCAAATTTACTGCAAAAGATGATGAGATCAACCTCTTGGGTGATGGGTCTGAGGATCCAGAATTAATTCAAAGACTGGTCATATGGATATTACCGAAACTGGTACTGGGAAACGGCTGAGCGGACTTGGCACGATATGGGAAACGGCTCGACATTTTCTATTTGCTTGTTTTGGCAAATCCATATTTTCATGACTTGTAATCAAACATTAGTCTTGTAAAAGGCCTGCCTAATTAATAAGCATGTTCTGGTTCAGTTTTAACTCTTCCATATTGATATAGTTACAGCTCCACAGAACTTAAAGGAATCTAACGGATTAATCTTGCATTCTGTAAACAAAATTCCTCCACAGGAGCAGAGTGACCCCTGACATTGACCAGATTCTAATCAAACTTCTAGGGTGAAAAACTCCTTTGTTTCCTCAACAGGCAACTACCTTCTTTTCAGATAGACCTTCTATCTTCAGTCTTCTCTTGGCTACTAGTATCTGTTAAGACTAACACTAAAACTTATTCATTACAACCACCACATTTGACATATATCATCACTTACCAAATTAATACTCGGCTTTGTCTCCGGCGAAGAAGTTGAGCACCATAGTATGTAGGAAGCTGATTATAAGAACCATGAGAATGAGGATGAAGAAAATCTGCTGGTGCAACGATATTGTTTGGTAAGATTGCTGATCCGGAAACAATCAATATTTAATATCGTTTCGGCCAGTGATTAGTTTGGATGCTTGTTAAATGGTCAGTGAGAGTACACTAACCATCGAGTTTAATTTTTCAGTATTTTTTTACGAGATCACATCGAGTTTAATTGCGGATATGTAGCCTGTGGTTGAACCCGTGATCAGTATACCCATGAAAATTAATGAAGGAGCTCATCAAATTTTAATTCCCAATAGTTAATGCAAGCATACATTCGTTTTCTATATCAATTTATTAATTTCGGTCTTCCTTCTCATATTTATGTAGGTATTCGCACAAACACGCATACAAAGGGTGTCAAATTGAAAGAAAATTAAAACAAGTCAAGCCCATAATTGTCAAGATAGCGAGACAATTTCTGCAATAACCAGAATGAATTCAATAGTCAATACCAATTAGAACTGGTACCCAGAGCATGGAGCAAAAACTAATGGCCGGATTTTTTTATATATATTTTTTTTATATGAACTATTTGTATTATTAGAAATTATTGATAAGTATCTTCAAAAGCTCCATCTTTTACACATTTACTCAACAGTTCATCAGAAAACAACAGACAAGGATGATCAATGACACATAAAGAACACTACCAGTTTCGGTTTTCTTAAACACTCATATCGCACCCCATACATTGGCCTATACCATAAACAGTAATAACAGCCTGCTCGGATATTCTATGTACATTCTAATTACTGACGAACTCAACACTATCCAATGCTGTGCTAAAATGCTGCCTAAAAGCGTCAAAATTTGCTGCCTTCAAATACTTAATTAAAAAAAAAAAAAACAACGAACTGAACGGGACGTGATGATTATTGGCAAGAACACGACATTTTTTTCATTTGTTGTGACTACTAGCTAGTCTCAATATTGTTGTTGAACATGTACCCTCTTCGCATCAATCCACTTTTAACCTTTAGACCCTCTCCTTAATTCTGGCCTTTAAAAGCTTTAATAAAACCATCGTTGTTCTATCAAAAAAGGTGGTTTATTCTCGGCGCAATCGATGCCTTTCCCAAGTGAACTAATAATGTTTAGATATATGGACGTTATTTTTTCATTTTGAAAATTCTAAATTGAATCTACTACCTATATATGTGTCTTTTCATAAGTCATATATATTTATCCTATTATTTTCATTCTCTATTCGTATCGTACGTGTTGCTTGAAATTAATCACTAGTTATAACTATAAGAATCTAACAGTTGCAACAGAACTTACATAAATCAAGACTACAATAACAAGAGCTTTCTTTTGTAAACTAGATTTCCTCCACTTAAACTGGATCAGTTTTGATGAATTCAACTTTTATATATGGCAGATAAAGAATAACTAAATGGATATAGAATTATGGATTCTAGTTGTCCATGCAATGCATGTTCAATTAATTTGTCCATTCAATATATATTGAAAAAAAAAAAGAATATCGTTTTGTTTTTTCAACTAGAACCACCCATACTCCAGCCATAACGAAATATATGCTGCAAAATATTCCCCACCTTTGGTTCATAACCGCATACAACTTGCTTCGGGTTTCAAGCAATCTTTACTTCCCTCCTCCCCCTATATAAGCAAATTGATGTATTAATTTTCTTTACCTTTTAGGCAGCTTAATTACTTAATTTATCAGCTGCCCAGATCTTTATCTCCAAGTCATGGCAAAACATCAGTGCTTTCTTGTTTTTCTTCTTTTGTTGTTTGCCGTGACCATTCATGCGGGTTAGTCCCCGAAACAATGCCTTGTGTAAATATTAGGCTTTTTGCATCAATTTCTATATATTACCATAACTAGGTTAATTTGTAATTTTTATTGTTTATTCTTTTAAGTATTACCATAAAATACTTTAGGCTGTGGATATGAAGGTTAGAGCTTGAATTAGAAACCTCTGTATATGTGGATGATTTGGCCGTCTTCGTCTCAATAGTTCGTTGACATGGTTTGTTTTTGTAATTATATTATATGTTCTTCCAATTAAAGTTTTTCTTTCTCTTTTTATTGCAGAAGTTGGAAATACCAAAGGCAGTAAGTACTATATATACCATGTTCTTGTCCGTCAATCTTTGCCTCCTTCAGAATCTTATAGTAAATTTGTGCTTGATTCATCTTCTTACCATTATTTTTAATTTTTTTNTTCTATATATTACCATAACTAGGTTAATTTGTAATTTTTATTGTTTATTCTTTTAAGTATTACCATAAAATACTTTAGGCTGTGGATATGAAGGTTAGAGCTTGAATTAGAAACCTCTGTATATGTGGATGATTTGGCCGTCTTCGTCTCAATAGTTCGTTGACATGGTTTGTTTTTGTAATTATATTATATGTTCTTCCAATTAAAGTTTTTCTTTCTCTTTTTATTGCAGAAGTTGGAAATACCAAAGGCAGTAAGTACTATATATACCATGTTCTTGTCCGTCAATCTTTGCCTCCTTCAGAATCTTATAGTAAATTTGTGCTTGATTCATCTTCTTACCATTATTTTTAATTTTTTTTGTTTTTGTTTTTTTTTCTTTCTCCAATTTGCAGGTGGTGTAAAACTGTTTCTTTTCGGAGGCTCCTATGCAGATACAGGAAATTGGGCGGCCCATAATGAAATGAAAGTACCATTCGGAATGACTTGGCCCGGACACCCAGCGGGCAGAGTTAGTGACGGTTATATTTTAACCGACATTTTAGGTATTCTGTCGCTCATTATATCGAAATTGCTTTCTTTCCTTTGATTTAACAAAAGCTAGCGCTTTTAAAAGCTCAATTAATTAATTGATCCTTTTAATATTAATATTTAATTCAAAAGTACACACTGATTATCTTCTGTCTTTTTTTTTTTGTGTGTGTTTTCAATTTCTTTTGGAAATGCAGCTTTATTTTTCAAGACAGGTGTACCCCCAGCATACAGCGTGTGGAAGAAGGAGTCTGTGAGTAAAGATGAACTACAATATGGAATGAACTTCGCATATGGAGGGAGTGGTGCTTTGCCTGATGCATGGGAGAATAGAACCGTAGCACTTCAAACGAATACGTTTCTGGAAGTACTTGATGAAAGGGTTTTCACAGAGGATGATCTAAAAAATTCGGTTGCAGTTTTATCTCTTATTGGCAACGACTACACAAGATACGTCTTCAAGCTAAATGGAACTGAAGAGGTGAGCTTTTCTTTTTAGAAAAAAAAAAAAAAGAATTGGATGTTAATTGCCCTGAACTTTAGCTAGCACATTTATATTTGTGATCCCCCTTACCCATAGGAGTAGCCACATTAAATATATACATATTTTTCATCATCTTTTGTTAAATGAAAAAAAAAAAAAAGCCTAGCAATCCCCTTGTCCTAGACTACAGTGGATTAAAGCTTTTTTTTTTTTCCTTGGTTGAATTTTGCCTATTTTTCATCCCACCTTTGGCCCTATTTGACCGATTTTCGTTGGTCTATGACCCGCTCAACCTTATAAGTAGGTCTCACATAAACTGATGTGGTATTGAAAAATTTGTCACGTTAGTTAGTATTTTTTATCGTGTTGTCAAAATGGACCAACCAAAGAATGAAGATAGGCCGAAATTTTAACATAGAGATACTGATAATTTTGAGGTCTAATACAAAGATGAAAAAAAAAATGCTTTAATCCGACCTGGTAGTAGCCAGATATAGATTTCATTACTAGCTTGTGTGTACGGTTTTGGTTGTTGCTAATGTAAGGATCTTATATAGTTGAATGGAGAACGGACGGGACAAGAGTCCTGTATATAGAATTAAATCTTTCTTTCTTCTTTTTAATGTTAAATTTGCAATATGTTGGAGTACTAATTATCAGTGAATTACGTACGGCTCATGAGACACTGCAATTTGTTTTTCCTCTATTTTCCTGAAAAAAAAAAAAACAGGGAATGGCAGGACGCGCAAAGAAGATTTCCCAAGAGATTGTTAAATTCGTGAAAACAATAGGCAACAGGGGAATTAGAAAAGTAATACTGAACTCACAAGGTGTAGTATTCCCCAAGAGTGGTAAGGTGCTACCAGCTCTTGTTGCCCAAAGGCAATCGTTAGAGGACAGAGTGAAGCAAATCGGAGAAAGTATGAATCTGACAATTGTGACTCTGGACTACGAGACTCTAATCAAACCCATATTAGACCAAGGTAATTTTCCAAAGGAGAAACTGATTCTAAAAATTCTTGTGAAGACAAAATTTCTTACATTTGTCTCAAGTATCAAACAGTGGATTAATTCAGATTCACGCAATAATTGTGCAGGAAAGTTGACCAGCGGCACATGCTGCAAAGTCGGAAAAAAATCAGATGCTCAATGTGGGGATATTGATCCAACTGGCAAAAAATTGTACACTCTTTGCACAGATCCCAACCACGCCTTGTATTTTAGTGCAAGACATATATCTCACGCTGGGTGGAAAATGATTTATTCAGAAATGGTTGAGTCAAAGATTCTTGACCCACTGCTCTAGCTAGGTAATTAATTATGGATTTTGTTCCTTCATTCACATTAGTCCTCGTCTGCCTCAGTACTGAAACCATCCCTTGAATTGAAATCTCTATTATTTAGTAGAATATAGTTTGAGATTTTCTACTTTGCAGCGTTTTTTTTTTTTTTGGTTCTGTGATACTTATTCTTATCGCGTAATTTGTTTGGCTTTGCCAGGTTTCTGGTCACTGTCAAAACTGCCGAAAAGCTGCCTAAAAGCGTCAAAAGTTGCTGAAGCATAAACGGACTGGGCATGATATTGTGGC
Source organism: Turnera subulata (assembly GCA_028386065.3). Taxonomy (NCBI): domain Eukaryota; kingdom Viridiplantae; phylum Streptophyta; class Magnoliopsida; order Malpighiales; family Passifloraceae; genus Turnera; species Turnera subulata. Next base: position 23,531 of record JAKUCV010007234.1, read on the forward strand.
TATGGCTTGACATTTTCCATTTGCATGCTTTGGCAAATCGATCCAATTTTATCCGATGTCCCCGAAGGGACGCATGTTTTGGCAAATCCGTATGTTCATGACTTGTAACTCAAAACATTAGTCTTGGAGAAAAGCCAGCCAAATAACACATGTTCTGATTCGTTTATTACTATCTGTTCTTTTCTTAAACGCTCTGTCTCCTCCAAAAATGTTCTCTTAACTCTTTCATATCCTGTTTACGTAAGTTACTACATCGAACTTAAAGGGGTAATTAAATCTCATCCTCGGATCAATCTTGCATTCTCTACAAATAATTCCTGCAGGAGAAGAGTGAACATTGACCAGATTCTTTAACGCATCAGCATATATATATATATATATATATATATATGAACCTTCTACTGATGTATGAGATTGAATACAACTGGGGTACAATTTGAGTGCAATCTTGGAAGAACTAATACAATTTAGGAATTGTTGTAAATAATATTATTGATAGAGAAGAAATGGAGAGGAAGAGAGGAGCAGAAAAATGGCAGGGGAAAATTAAGCTCGGGAAATATAGCTGCTCAACTTTTCTTATTCTTTTATCATATATATATACAATGATTGGTATGTATATGATATGTATTTAGTATGTATTACAATGACATACATACAAGTATATATATATTATTTTATAACACTCCCCCTTGGATGTCATTGTGTTGTTGGGTAGAATACGCTTTGGGGATACTGCCTCATTAAAAATCTTACCAAGAAAAACCCAGTGGGATAAAAACTTGGTGAAGGAAAAAAGAGTGCAGTGCGTATTCTACTCCCCCTCATTTTGGCTTCTATTGATTGCTTGATACTCCCCCTCATTTTGGCCTCCATTATCTTCTTGATATCGTTGCATGCCGATCGTCCTTGTCAGCTTCTGATGACATGTATTTTGTCTGATTGCTTTTGGTACATATTTACTTGAATTGGACAGAGTTGGCAGCATAATCTTCATAATTTTGTTGTAGGTGCATCAGTCTTGCCCTTTTGCTTTTGTGGGCCTGATGATATAGCAACTTCTTATGCAATATTGTGGCAGATGTCCGACTGTGCCTTTTGTGGATCAAGTAGGGGATTTGTATCAATATGCTTAAATCATAAGCTTCAGGCTTTATGATCCTAGCAATATAAATTGTACTTAGACAGGGTACTTCTAGACCAAACTAATAGCACGATATTTGGAAACCTCTTTTGGAGTTCCAATCACTAAACATATAAATTTATCCATACTCAAAATGATTTAAACTCCAGTTCAATTTTTATAATTTCCCGGGAATTAGTTGCTTCAGGCATCTTGAATCCTTCAGGGATCTTCATGTATATTTCACAACTTATGGATCCATAGTAGGCTGTAGAAGCATTCATTAGATGCATTTCTAATACATTTCATATTCTGCCAGACTTACCAAATAATCGCATCCACCACAGGGGAGCATAGCTCCTCATAATGAATATCTGGTCGTTTGGGTAAAAACTTTGTGCCACAAACCGTGCTTTATATCTCATTTATATTTTCCGCACAAATACCCGTTTCTACGACTAACCAATTTTACACCCTCTGGTGTACGGACTACAGGTCCGAAAAATATCTCGCTCCATAAGCGAGTCTAACACAGCCTTTAATTATATCTCTTTATTTTGGCCAATCATACAACGCCTACTGTCATTAGTAGGTTCATGATCCTCATTTTTAATATTTAGCGCTATAAATTAAAATTGTATTCCGTCGACGGTTATTTCTCGTCGGTTCCATCTTATTCCTGACACTGTAATTGAGATCTCATCATGCTCATTTATTTCAGGTACCTGAGTTACTTCTGGAAATTTATCAATTGTGTCAGAGAATCAACCTCTTCTGGAGGACTTTTAATTCAAACCTCTACTGGAGGTCTTATTTTCTCACTGGGGCCATCTTATCACTTTTGCTCCTTTTTCTCTATCGAGAATTTCTTTTCTTTTGGAACCGAGTATAATCCATATGGATTCATTTGCATACTTATATTGTTCTTCAGGAACATCAAAACAGGAGCATTTGCAGCTGGTATATAGTCACATATTTCAAATAAATATGTCTGGCAAATGACTTACTAATCTTCTGCAAATGAATCATTTCTTAGAACTTCAGGTTCATACTAATATTCGAGGATCAAAAATTAAATATTGATAAGTCATTTCAATAATTTCTTGATCCAGCTGCTTATTTTCTCTCCCCCTGATGTTGGGTAAAACATCAACTAATAAGCAAATATTGCTATAAATGAATCTCCAATCCCCTGTCATAGGTTTCAATTATCTTTATAATATATGGAGATACATACCCAACGTAGATTCCCAATCTTCTTTAAGGGACCAATTTCACAACCCTGTGGTGGAGCATTATATAACTCAAGGTCCGAAGATGGGAGATACTATGTATGTGACCATTAATTAATTAAATGGGGGGGGTCTTATAACATCATGTTGGCTTGATGCACAGTGTTGCTGCATATAAAATATCAATTTCTCAAGCAATAATATTTCATTAACAGTCGTGCAATCAATTGTCAATGTTCCCCCAGATTTGTTTGGGTTTATTTCCAATGATATACAGTCTCTTATTGATGAAATATCCCAGCATTATCTAGACATATAGTCTAGTAACATAAGTAGGAATATGTACCCGCAAGTGGCTTAATCATTAAAACAAGTGCACACAATGCCAACTTGCGTCACACAATAGACCATCTAGTCGATACATCGTAAAAATTACCTAGATGGTCAACACAGCGGATCTATCAGTCCGCGTACATATCCTGGAATTATTCCCAAATTTGCTGGTCTAGGCCAATCTCATCTTAGGATGGCCGTATTATTAATTTCGCAGCAAACAAACACATGGAAATTCATTGATTGTAAAACTTCTGGTTTTTTAATGAATGACCAAATAAATTTCGTGCATCATTATTGACTCGGGATGGCCCAACCGGTCATGCCAAATAAATCCGATAAACCAACTTTAAGTAGGTACCAGCTTCAGGCTGGTATATATGTGCCAGCTTCAGGCTGCTATTTTTACTAACTTTTGATGGGTACCAGCTTCAGGCCGTTGTGTACCAATTTTAAGCTTATATCTGCCACTAATGTCGAAAAAATCAGAATTATTGAGCAATAATTAATGTAGTGGCAGACATTTCCAAAAGCAAATCCTCGAGGATTGTAAAGCTTTGGAATTTTCTAAGTAATAATATAATCTACCGAAAAATCTTCTGGATCTTTTCGGGGACACCTGGCTATCTATGCTCAGGCTATAAGAAAGGGGAAGGATTACATGGGAAGATACAGGAAAACTCATAGATATAGAAAAATTCATCAAAGCAAAGAAACAGAAAACTCAACCAAGACAAAAATGCCTTCCCCAGCTACTGTTTTCTTTGTTGAGGGTGCCTCACTAGGCAGAAGAAATAGATTGGCCTATAGTATGGTAAATGAACAACAAGAGGAACTGCCTAATGAGCTAGCAAGAATCCCACGTTTGGTTTTTGTAGATGAGCTATACTCGTCTAGGTTCTTTGTGACTCCAATGGAAGAAACTTTCTTCCTGGAGGACCAAGGCAATCTCAGGACAAATTTTTATGGCTCAGCTAACTCTATAATGTTTTTCATATCTGCTAAGATGCAGGAATTTCAGCTAGAGCCTTCATGTCAAATTTTAAATCAAAGCAGTTATTATCAGGTTTCCATGATGGCTCGGAGCGTCCCAAGGGTGACTGGGTTACCACCTACATGGCCTAAGGTACGACTTTTATTGTGGAATTGCAGGGGTATAGCAAGAAGGTTTCAAGACTTTGTGCATACCTTAAGGGATCTGAAGAATCAGTACAAGCCTAACATGGTACTGATTACTGAGACTCTGTGGCAAGCAGGAGAGAATCATGGTGTGATTCCACTTCGTTTTCCTCCAATGAATCGGTTTGAGATACCTGGAGAAAACAACAGGGGTGGTATGTGGTTCTCCTGGAACGACAGTGTTAGGGTCAACATTAATGGTGAGGCTCAGAGTTTCAGGGTTAATGTTGAACCCAACAGATAGATTACTTGTTTAAATATATGTATGAGAACCATTCTTCTTTGAATGTTCTCCAGTTATGGATCTGTTTTTGCAATAATAATATGCATGTTTACTTTGAGCCTTTTCCATTTATTATCTCATTTACGCCCACAGGCACAAATAATTATACTGTCTTATTCGCTTCAGGGAATAAATTTGAGTCAATTCATTTGGGATCCATAATAATTCATTTTATTACTGGGGGTGTCTGTACTCGCGTAAATATACGATCTTCTAGATCATATTAAAACATGCGTTCTTCAAGAACATATTCGAATTTATGCTCTTCTGGAGCGTGTTAATCATTTTTTCATTTCGAGATGTCATAATATGTTATATTGACATCCACACACATATAATTCTCCCCATGTGGATGTCAATTTTGCATTGTCTTCGAGACTAATGCTTCAGGCATTATTCTAAGAAACAATTATAAAGTACTGAAAAGTAGATAAAAAAAATAAATTGCAATGCGTAATAATTTAAACTGAGCATAAAAATAAATTAAATATAAAATAAATTGTTAAGCAAGTATAATATCCACCTTCTGGTGGTCGTATAATTGCCATCTTCTGGTGGTAATAATGTTTATTTTCGATTTTTCTTTGAATGATCTTCAGGATCTTTTGAACGGTAAGACTTCCAGTCTTCGTTGTATTTTTCGTTTCACGAGTCTTCTGGACTCTTACATTGAGTCTTTCAGACTATTCTCATTTAAATGCATTTTCGCATTTAATGCCCATTATAAATTTCTTCCGGAAATTTTAAGGGCCTCAAATTCAAATAACATAACTGAATATATAAATGCTTAATTAAAATAAATAAGCAAGGGGCCTTATATTAATTACTCCAAGGAAAGTAAATGGCAGGAAATTAAAATAATGGGCCTAGTACGAGCCCATAAGTAAAATTAAAGACGAGAAAATGAAATGCAATGGGCCCTATTATAGCCCAATTAAAATTAAATTACTGAAAAATTAAATGTGATAGGCCTTACACGAGCCCAATTAAAACGTAAAGAAATAGGCAGCATAGCCGGCCATTAAATGAATAATGGGCCTTTTTAATAGCCCAATCGGAATTTAAATAAAAAAACAGAAAATATGCTTACTCGATAAATCTTTCAGCAATAACAAATATAAGACGCTTATACGATAAAGGCGGCTTAGCCGGCCAATAAATAAATATAATGAATATAACGGTCTTCCGGGCTTTGCCGGAAAAAATCCGAGGTTTCAAATTCCGGCCAAAATCACTATTTACGGTCGTCGGGAATTACTATTCACGGTCGCCGGTAATATCTATTCATCGTGCCGGATTATTTTGCCGAGGCCTAAAAATTCCGGCCAAACACTTCTGGGTTTGCCGGATTCCGACCAAAATCATTATTCACGGTAGCCAAAAAGTACTATTCACATGGCTAAAATTACTGTTCACGAGGCCGGATTTACTATTCATCGCCGGATTCCGGCTAAACACTATTCATAGGCCAACAACTAATTTCCGGGTGTCACCGTGAGCTCACAATACATTCAATTCCCAAGATCAACATTAATTAAACATTCAATCATTCAAAAAAAAATAACATTATAATCCCATCAACAATTCACAGCAACAATTAAACAATAATAACAATCCAATAATAATCAACAAAATCCGTTTAAAGCAAAAAGAAAAGAAAAAAAATCCACAAAAGGCAGATGAGAAAATTGAAAAAATCTTCATAACTCTTTTGTTAGCATATAAAATTTCTTCATAACTAGAGCATTATTTCATTGCATGATACATGCTTACGATCCCATGCCATTACAATTGTCTCCTCAATTATGGATAGTCTATATATGTAGCCGTTAAGACGAAGTATGCATCAGAGAATGATATGTTCCATCGTGATTGACGAGCCAAAAGCTATTAACAGAACACACATAATTATAATTCCCTCCAACAGATACACCAATCATCCATCCAATAAAAAATTCATAAAGTAATGTTTTTTTTCTTTATATTATCCATTAAGGGCATGAACCATTCAGTGTTACTTATTTTCAAATACATATAAAAATTATATGTTTAAAATTGTTTCTAAACGTAGCATTTTTTGTTTGGACCCACAAATGTTTGTTGGTTTTTTTTTTTCTGGAAGATTGTAATAATTGAATATATTTTTGTTGAGGAGAGGAATAAAGAGTAGATACCCAAGAATAAATACCCATACACATGTCGCTGCTGGCGATGGCGAGCCAGCGACGGGGCGACGCCGGGCGACTGCGGCTGGCGGCGGCAGATGGGGGCGATGAGAAGAGGAGACGTGGTGGTGGCGAGAAGAGGAGACCCAGTTCACAGCCCGACGCACACGAGGCAGCAAGGAGGAGGTGCAGTCGACGGTGCGGTGGTGCAGTCGACGGCGCGGTGGTGCAGTCGACGGCGTGGGCGTCGTGTCGGGAAGGGAGCGGCGGTCAAGCGACGAGCAAAAACCACGTCCGGTGGTTGCAGGCGTCGCGGGTTGAAGAGACAGACCCGAATGCCTGGTCGGGTCACCGGGCTTGCCGTCGGGTCTTCCCCTCCCGGCGGCGCGTCAGGTGGCGGCAGCAGGCGGGGTTGCCTTCAGTCGGTCGGCGACGGCACGGGGAAGCCGTTGGTGGTGGTGGTGAGAAGAGATGTGGCCGGAAATAAATCGGCATGAACAGTGCCGAGGTGGTTCTGTGTTGTTTTTGTTGTTTCTTTTTCTTAGTTTTCTTCTCAGTTTGATTTCCGTTTTTGGGTTGGTTTTTCTGCTCAGTTTTCTTCCTTGATCGGGTATAAACTATCGTGCTGATAACGTGTTGTAAATAATATTATTGATGGAGAAGAAATTGAAGAAGAAATGGAGAGGAAGAGAGGAGTAGAAAAATGGCAGGGGAAAACTAAGCTCGGGAAATATGCCTGCTCAACTTTTCTTATTCTTTTATCATATATATATACAATGATTGGTATGTATATGGTATGTATTTAATATGTATTATAATGACATACATACAAGTATATATACATTATTTTATAACAGGAATGAACTAAGCAAGCTTGTATGTGTAAGCTTGGGAGAGGTTGGAAGAAGAAAATACAACGGTGGAGTGCCTATTTTACTTGACACCTCAAAATTGTGTCCTGAAAGCTAAAGAAAGACTTGGACTCTAAGGACTTTTGTGGTCTTTGGTCTCCAAGTCCCAGGTTTTGGGGCAGAAAACCGGAACCCTGTTTTCCCGAAGGGTAGTGTGCGGCCATTGTGAACAGGGTCTGCAAGTGGATGAGTGGGGCTCAAATCTTATAAGTGTTGGGCTCTGGTGGTTCCTTTTGGCCCACATATGTGTGGGTAAGGAGAGACCTGTTGGCCTGGTTTTGGAAGCTTAGAATTGGGCCTGCATGTGATCCATGAGTTAGTTGTTGGGCTTTCGTGTTTTCATCCCAATTCGGGATATTTAAAGTAGTTACTCCATATCAAATGCATATGGGATGAAGGATTGGAGAGGAGTTTTGAAATTTCAACTCATCAATTATGTAAACGATTCTTAGGCTTTCCCTCTGCGCTTGTTTGAGTACAGGCACCTGTTTCGGCATGTGGCAGGGTGCCATATGAATCAAGGTGAATAAAAAATTATGTTTATGTAATCTTTCCTTTTTATTATTTATCTTAGTAATTATATAAAGAGCCCACTTTCTTAAAAGCACGTTAGATTACATCATCCTAATCTAGATACATCAACTAATTAAAATACACGTCAATTTTTTTTGTTTTTTTTATTTTAAAAGAAAATCTCCTCCTCCCTTCTATCTTTGCCCACCCTGTATCTTCTTTCTCGTCATAAACGTAGCAGTCACCGCCCGCTTGGCCACCAATTGGCCACTCCAACCAATTCGTCAATGTTGTCCACAATGCTTTTTTTTTTTTTTTGATTTATCTTCAAAAGAAAATCTCTTGAAGATAAATGACGATTGTCCATGTCTCTTCTTTTTGGCCGCATCGTTGCCGCGGCCACGGTGGTAGTCGTAGAATTTGACGATTAACCTGGGCAATCAATTTAGGGCATCAATTAGGTCTAGTTGCAATTAAAAAAATAATTGGAAAGATAATAACACATAGAATATATAGAAAACGAAGGCCGACATCTCCATTGAGCAAATGGCAACAACGACGGCAAGGCAACATCCCCACAACAACGTTGTTATAGTGGAAGGTGAAGTGGTAAAAGAAAAAAAAACTTTAAAATTGGCCTCAAAACAAATAATTAATGTGTATTATAATTAGCTGATGTATCTAAATTAGGATGATGCGATATGACGATGTATTAATAAAGTGGGCCCCACCACATAAAGCCCCGGGGGTGGATGGATTCCACGCCGTCTTTTTTCAGAAGTTCTAGGGTGGTTGGTGATTCTGTCATCTCCTTTGTCCGGGATGCTTTTGCTGTAGGGTCTTTTGACCCAGAGATGAATAAGACATTGATAACTCTTATTCCTAAGGTAGATGCGCCGGAGCTTGTTACTCAATTCCGTCCCATCAGTAATGTGGTCTATAAACTACTGACTAAAGTGGTGGTGAATCGTCTCAAACCTCTCCTTCTAGATTTAATTCTCCCATTCCAAACTAGCTTTGTTCCTGGGCAAATTATTCATGATAATGTTCTTATTGTTCTGGAGATACTTCATTCTATGCGTACTAAACGGAGTTCTGGTGGATGGATGGCTATAAAATTGGATCTGGAGAAGGCATATGACCGACTAAGATGGGATTTTGTGGAAGATACACTTCATGATATCGGTCTCCCAAGTACATTTATATCTTTGATCATGTCGTGTATTTCTACGAGTTCCATGCAGGTACTATAGAATAGAGAGGCAACAAGAGTATTTCACCCGTCTAGAGGTGTTAGACAAGGGGACCCTCTTTCTCCATACATTTTTGTCTTGTGTTTAGAAAGACTATCTCTGATGATTGTGCAGTTAATCAACTCTGGGGATTGGCATCCGGTACAGGTGTGTCGTGATGCACCACCCATCTCACATACATTTTTTGCTGATGATCTTGTCTTATTTGCTGAAGCTAGTACCCATCAGGCCCAAGTTATCTTAGATTGTCTTGACTCTTTCTGCACAAGCTCAGGTCAGAAAGTAAGTAAAGAGAAGTCTAAGGTGTTTTTCTCCCGAAATGTCTCTCCTTCCTTAGCGGAAAATCTAAGTTCGCACTTGGGTATACCACAGATGAATAATCTTGGTATGTATCTTGGCACAACTTTAATCCATGGTCGGGTTACTAATGATACATTTCGACATATCACTTCCAAAGTGGAAGGTCGGCTTGCTGGATGGAAAACCAAATGCCTTTCACTTGCCAGGCGTGTTACATTGGCCCAATCTGTCATCCAGTCCATCCCGTCGTATTCCATGCAGGCAGCACCCCTCCCTGTTGGTATCTGTGATGATATAGGTAGGAAAACTCGACAGTTTATTTGGGGTGCATCGGAAGGCAATCGAATAATGGCAAAAGTATCTTGGGATAAGCTGTGTGAGCCTAAGCCGGCTGATGGTTTGGGCCTGCGAAGGATGCGCCAAGCAAACGAAGCTTTTTTAGCTAAACTTGCTTGGCAAATGATTTCTCGCCCTGATGCCCTATGGGTATGACTCTTACGTGCCAAATATGGTTCTGGTGCATTTCCGATCCCATGGGTGCAGGAGAGGCATAATGAATCCAATATTTGGAGGGGAATCTGCTGTGCATGGCCGTTAGTGCAGCAGAGTTTGCGATGGGTTATTGGAGATGTTACTCTAATAAGTTTCTGGAGAGATCCGTGGATTCTGCGGGTTAGAGCTCTAATGGCACAGGAGTATGTTACCGTACTGGATGGAATGATGGGACTTTCTGTTGCTGACTTTGATGATTGTAATGGTAACTGGAATTGGTTACAGTTGCAGGCACTACTACCTCCCCATATTCTCACGTACATACATGCTTTACCTCCCCCTGCTGGTTTGGGGAATGATGATCTTTTTTGTTGGGAAGGCACTGCTTCTGGCGACTGTTATGTGCGTTCAGCATATACATTAGCCAGCCCTCCTACTTTGGATACATCCCGTAGACCATTGTGGAAGGCTCTGTGGAAATGGAAAGGTTTACCACGAGCTAAGACATTCATGTGGCAAGTAGCTCATGATGTTATCTTCACTAATGCCACCCGAGTTGACAGACATATTGCCGTCGATGCTAGTTGTCCGTGTTGCTCCCATGGCTTGGAAACTTGTCTCCATGCTCTAAGGGATTGTTCTAGTTCTAAACCTATTTGGCAACAGTTAATTATTCCTGGTGTGTGGCATGATTTTTTTAACTATGATAAGGATACTTGGCTGTCCCGCGGCCTTACATCGCAGTTTACTGTTACATCTTCTCTGCATGCATCTATTGTGTTTGGAATGGCGGTATGGATTCTTTGGAAGTGGAGGAATGAGTTTGTGTTTTCCACGGAATCTCGTTCTTGCTCTATGGTTCTTGCGCATATCTTGCGGTATGCAAAAGAAGTGACTTTGGAATGTTCTTGACTCCCTGAGGATGATGCTACACGGCAGAATGTTTGCTGGACTCCTCCGAGTCCAGGATGGATTAAGATCAATGTCGACGCGGCGGTGATAGGAGATGTACAAGAGGCTGCAATCGGTGGTGTTGCGTGCACCAGTAATGGTGATTGGGTTCATGGGTTTTGGCACATAATCTTGGTGGGTTCAATCAATCTGGCTGAATTTCATGCTATCTTGGATGGTCTGGTATTGGCGGGGATGATTGGAGCTCATCAGGTGGTTGTGAAGTCTGATTGCTTTAAGGCTATACAGGTTCTATCTGGTCAGCGGACTAGTCGCTTGGAAGCGCATCCTTTGCTCCTACAGATTCGTCATCTTTGTCGTCGGTTATCTGGAGCTCAATTTCAGTATTGCTCACGGGATATTAATCATGTTATCGATGGTTTGGTGAAAGCAGCTTTATCTTTAAATCCAGATGATGCAAAGCTCCGATTCCTACAAGTTTCACCACGCCATGTTCAACGTAGTTTACACATTGATAGTTCTCACGCAGGTCCTCCTGTAACTTAAGGCTGTGTTTGGTTCTGTGACTTGGCTTGCACTTAGAGTCCAGGCCACTTGGGTCTGGGCTGGATTGAGTCCAGACCACTGTTTGGTTCTGTGATTTCGTGCCTGGCCCAGGCATCAAGCTCACTGTTATGATGTTTGGTTGACGGTGATATGGGCTTGGTCTCCAGATAAGTTTGGTATGTTTGCCCCTGGTTTATAGTGCTAAATTTGTCTAAGTAAAAACATAATAATAACACACTGTACATGTATAATTTCATTTTTTAATCACAATTACCTAGTAAAATTCAATTAATAATATTATTTTTTTGACATGTACCTTGTAAATTTTTTAAAAAGGTTTTGCCCAAAAATTGGATATGTATTTTTTGACATGTGCCTTGTAAAATTTCGGTAAAGGGTGTTGCCAACAAATATGATATGTATTTTTTTGACTTGTACCTTCAATTGAGATAAGCATATGGTGATAGTATGTATAAAACCAATTCCACCAACACAATACATTTTGCAAATCAGAAAAAGGCTCACATAGAGAGTATAATTTGGTGATAAGGCAAGATGAGAATGCAACTAATTTTGGTGTGCAGCTTGGCATTTTTCCTTACTAGTGGTTTGGCAATTGCTAATTCATTTCCTCGAATGCTAGTCTCTGTACGTCCACAGGCAAGCACCAATCTATTTTACACATGTTAATATTAGATTTCATATTACAATATTGTTTTTATGAGCTGTAACAGAAAATTAATCACATGTTTCCACTCATTCCACAGAGCCGATTGCAACAAAAACAACCAACATTCACAGCAACTCCCAAATGGCATATAAATTGTTTGAAACATAATCTGCTAATACGCATCGAAAACAACCATTTATTGTCTAAAACATAATCTGCCAATACGCATAGAAAACAACCATCTAATGTCTAAACATAATATTCCAATCCTGGTAGAAAAATGCATGTTCATCATACATGATATGCCAAAAAACTACCAATTAAACATCCACATCTCTAACCAAAAATTATTGAATCCAAAAATGCAAGATGAAGGTTCATGTCATGCCAAAATCAACTAATGGAAGGCCCCCTAATCCAAATCCAACAACCTAATGAAACCTATCCCATCAGCCGACTAAAACTCCATATTAGCCAACTTGTCGCTTCCCTTCATCCATTGCCCAAAAAATCTGAATGTACTCAGTATTCCGAGGTAGATTGAACATGGCATCTACAATCACCTTATCATCCAGTCCAAGCCGAACCATTTCATCATGGATCTTCGCATACACGCAGTTATCATCAACCTTCCTCTTCTTCACATCCTCAGTCACTATTTCAAAGATCTTTGCAGTGTCTTGCAACAAATACAGGCATTATTACGTGTAACGGAGACCCCCCAATTAAGATCACACACCAGAAACAAAAAACTCTGATGACAACCTTGACAACAAAAGCACACGCAAAAAATGACAAGTCAACAAATTATAGCATCAATCAATGGATTTGGACAAGTATACTGTATTAGCAATGTATCACATCATTACTAGTAATATAAACAATAGGTGAATACAAGCTATTATCATAATCTACACTATTCAACTGTTCAATATAACCCATTCTGATTTTCTGCCATACAAGCACACAATATGCAATTGCAACAACATTCAATTGACTTCAGTCTCCGCAGAGTCTTTTGAGACTTGACGAAAATATGACAGATAACAGAACAAACCATAAGATAACACCAATAAAGAAAAAGACACTAAAGAAAGAGAAAGAAAAGAACGAAGCAGCCACTGGATGCAAGCATCGTAATACCCAAAAGAAAAGAAAATCAAACATCAATAATAACAAGATCCAGAAAATTTGGATAAACGCACTAGTAGATTACTACTACTTCTTCACAAAAAAAAATGCAACGCAAATAATAACCCAAAACTTTCACCCGATTACTGCTTCTTCTATTGTGGACGAGCTCTCTCAAACTTTTCAATTCCTGCAACGAAAACAGCAAAAGGAAGCAGGGGTATTAATCTCTGTGACGAATTAACACGAAAATTAAAATGGTTAAATCCAATTTTGAAGAATTAGGGTTGTAATTGGGGATTGTGAAGAATTAGGGTTTCAATTGGGGATTATGAAGAAGAAACAACTGAAGACGACAGACCACGACTGAAGACGACAGTAAACGAAGAAGGGAAATAGAAGAAACGTCAGGTAACGAACTAGTCGCGCGAAGAATGAAGAAGAAACGACTGGTTCACGCCGATTTGGGGATTACGAATGAGAAGAAGAAGGAGGCGAAGAAGAAGACGAAAGTGAAGATTGAGACCGGACGGGATTTTGACGGCGGCGAGTAAACGAGCAGAGAGGGAGAAGGGAGAGGAAGAAGGGAGAAGAGAAGAATGAATTTTCCTTCCTGTGCAAAATTGCTTTTATTAGGCGGGGTATTGTTGGATTATTGGTAAAAGGCCATGGACATTTTCGTCCAAAAAAAACGAAGCCCAAGTTCGCGGACTTGAGACTCACCCCCTACCGAGGGACTCGAAACCGCGCCCAATGCCCACCAGCGTGGAACTCCAGCCCGTGTCCGTTGCCAAGCCCGCTTCCGTTTTTTGTGAAACAAACGCTGGGCTTCACACCAAGCCCAAGTCCGCAGCCCGAGTACACAGTTCCAAACGCAGCCTAAGTTTTCATATGTCACTCATTGTAACCAAAAAAAATAAAGTGAACCCCATATATAACTACTAGGATTCCACGTTGGTACATCGGCGCAGAATAGAATTTCTCAAGATTCCAACATGAAAAGTTTTCTTTTGCTAGTTAAATTCTTTATAAAATAGTATTTGAATTGGTTAATGATCTTAGCTAGGTTATCTAGTGTTTCCTAAATACATTGATATTGCAAATTTTCAAAAATCAGGATTAGAGCTAACAATTTAACAATTTTGTTATCCAAGTTGTCCGGGGTTACGTAATTAGTCTCTGGTGGTTTGAGACACAAGGTTAATTGTTTATTTTCCTTTTTTTCCCTTTCATTATTTATTTTCTTCAGCATTGGCATTCAATAATTGTTGTTTTTACTTAACTGATGCCATACTCCGATTGTACACACGCACAAAGGAAACACGACAGATAGTGCGCGTTTAATAAGTCGAGAAAAGGGCAAAAAGGGATGCTCCTTCTCCCTCTCTCCCAACTAAACAGTAACCAGTCCTAAACAGTAACCAAACTCCTCACCAAACATGGCTAGATCGGCAATCTTTCCCACATGATTTGTGTTTTAAAGCTATGGATCTAGCAAGATCGGCTCTCGATCTACTGGGTGTGCGGAATTTTGTCTAATTATGCCTGAGTCCCTTTGTTTCTTCACCTCTCCCAACTTCAGCCCAAACACCTCTCATCCTTTTCTCTTAGCCTGTTAACTGTTTCGGTTACCAAACTTGCCTTTCTGTTTCCCTGGTGTAGTCCCAAACTACGGCTGTGGGAGGTTACTTATCCTTCTGTGGGGTGTTGATTTTAACAAGTCTACTGTGTGTTATCGCAAGTGCTGTATGCTATGTTGACTCCACCGGGCTTCCAGTGGAAGGAGGAAGACTTTGTAGTGAGGTTTAACGCATCTGACAACGTTGATGAAGCAGAGGATGCGGACAGTACCTTTGGTGATATCATCAGCAAAACACATCTCGTTGCCAAGGTATATTCTGACAAAACTTGCTCGGCCAATACATTCAAAGGCCATTTAATCAGAATTTGGCAATTGAAAGGTAAGTTCAGGGTCACAGATAAGAAGAACAATGTTTTCCTTGTGAGATTTGATTATGAAGAGGACTGCATGAAAATTCTGGCTGGATGTCCTTGGCTTGTTGGTTTCTCGTATGTCAACTTCAGGCGCTGGATGCCGCATATGTCACTTAATGAGGTTCCAACGCGCTTATCTTACTTTTGGATTCAACTACATAACCTGCCTCTTAATTTCTTGGCTTATCCAAAAATAAAAAAGATATGCGATGCTTTTGTCACACCTGCTGTGAAGATAGAACCAACTATTGAGAACTGTATGGGTTTCTATAGTTTTATGCGCATTAAGACTGAGTTCTTGCCTGAACGCCCTTTAATCCCTGGGCTGCACGTTTATGATGAATTGGGGCAGAAACACTGGGTGAAGATTAAGTATGAGCGATTAGGAGAATTCTGTTACCGGTGTGGTTTGATCACGCACAGTGTGCGCAGATGTTCTAGACCACCAAGACTCAAGGAGGGAGAGGAACTAGAATCTATTGTGAGCGTTGGCCCATAGATGCGGGCTAAAGAGGTGGTGGGGAAATACTATCTCGGTAAAAAAGCAAACCAATTTAGAGGGGAGGACTACTAATAAGGTAGTACTGGAAGAAGAGCAAACTGAAACTGCAGAAGCTGACAAGGAACAGGTTGGTATCAAGGAGCCATTAGGGATACCTTCAGTACCATCTGAGGATCTGCCGCCGGATGTTATGGCAGAAGATGCAACAAAAAAGAAGCGAAAAGCTCCTGATTCTGAAGGTAGGGGAAGCTCGGAACTTATTGCGAAGAGGGTTCACCAAGGGTGGATCAATATAATGGATGAGTTGGTCAAAGAGATTGATAGTGACTCTCCTGTGATCTCCACGCAAAAAAAGACTAGCTGGAAGCGCTTAGCCCGGGCTACACATGTTGTGTATCATCCAACCAGGAGTGAACTAGAGAGGAAAGTACAGATGGATAGCTGGGTCCTAGGAGTCACAAAGGAGTTTGAATCAAGGCCAGATGCGACTACTACTGGGGATGGGAGCATGATCCTCCCACCCGAACCAGAGTGATGGTGTTTGAGTGTGGGGATAAACCTGTGGGACTCGGGTTTATCTTCATTTTTTTGTCACATTCATATGAATCCTGTGAGTCCTCTCATGCCTAGTAGGGATGAGTTTTTGTTGCAACTCAGTCGGGAGCAGGATGCCCAACCAAAAATAAAAGGGAACGCCATTGTTGGCCGGATTCAAGGGTTGCAAAGGCTGGCAGTTGAGTCAGAGCGTGTGCTCCTCCCCAGTAGGCCTCGGGACGTTGTTTTGGAAAAGTTTATACTGGAATGGTTTTCATCTCTGTCATGTGGGAGTGACTGTTTAAAACACATTGTGTTCGGGATAGAAACCTGCATCATCAGGCTTAAATATCCTTTTGCATCGGTTGCTTACCTTGGTTTGAAGACCGCCTCTGATCGAGTTCTATTCTACTGTAACATCCTGGAAGGCGATATATATGTTTATTATCCTCTATGTCTTGCTATGTTTTCTATTTTATGGACTTGTATGTATTTGTATCGTTATCTAGTTGCTACTAGTAGGATGTGGCTTACCCCCTAGTAGCAGATTTTCAATCGGTATGTAATATTGTTTGGATGTGTACTCTATTTGGAGTTCTATCTCCAAGTTTGGTTATATGAATGATTTATCCTTTCGACAAAAAAAAAAAAAGGAAACACGATATATAAATTATAAATTTTAATTAAATTTAGATATTCGTTTCTCCCAAAGTACGAGTGTGTGCCTTATACCTTTCTACTGGTGACGAATTTTCATAGGAGGCGTAGTTATTACTTGTTATGAGTTGCCATTACAATGTGACCCATCATTCAATATTTTTCCTACTTGTGGTTTGGGGTGTTTAGGTTAACTGGGAGTTAATGTCACGTGGCATGTGCTGGTTGGGTTGCTTAAGGGAAAACATTTACTATGGATATAAGCAGTTACAGAGTAATGTTACGTTTTTTCAGCAATTCAAAGCCCAACATCTTTAAATACCTGGCTCTTCCCTCCTATATAAGCAAATTGATGTATTAGTTTCTTTCATCACCTTTTAGGCAGTTTACCACATCAGCTCTTAAGCTCATTTATCTCCAAGTCATGGCAAAACATGAATGCTTTCTTGCATTTCTTCTTTCCTCGTTTTTTTTGATACTATTTTCTTTATTTTTTGATACTATTCTTTCCTCGTTTGTTATGACCATTTATGCAGGTTAGTCCAGTAAACAATATGTTTGTGTAAATATTTGGCTTTCTTTTTCATAAATTTCTATTACCACGATAAGGTTTGCAATTTTTTTTTTTGTTTTTTTGTTTTAATGTTTCTTAATTTCTCTCTATTGCAGGAGCCGAATGTGAATATCCAGGTTAGAGCTTGCATTAGAAAACTCGGTGATTTGGCCGTCTTTTCAATTCGTTGGCATGGTTTTGTTTTTGTAATTAAATTATAATCTATAATGTTCTTCCAATTAAAGTTTTTCTTTCTCCAAATTATTTGCAGAGAATGAAGATACCAAAGGCAGTAAGTAGTATATATACAAGTTCTCGTACACCGACTTTCGCCTCCTTTTGGATCTTATAATATATTGTTTTGATTCATCGTCCAATCACTATTTTTCATTTTGTTTGTTTTTTTGTTTCCTCCAATTGTAGGCGGTGTAAAACTATTTATTTTCGGGGACTCCTATGTGGACACAGGAAATTGGGCGTCGTTTAATGAACTGAAAGTGCCTTTTGGGATGACTTGGCCTGGAAAACCAGCGGGCAGAATTAGTGATGGTTATATCTTTACCGACATTTTAGGTATTTTTTTAAGAATAAAAAATATTACTATATTTTTTTTGGGGGTAAAAATTGTTTGATCTTGAGAACATCACTAAACTTGTCTCTGTTGGTCTGTTGTTTTTGGTCGGACTATCTCTAGTGAATTACGCTTTAAAAAATGAATTTAATAAAAAAATTATTTTTTTGTAATTGTAAAAAATTATTTTAGGGTATTTTTCAAGCTCATGCGGAAGAATGGCCAAGAAATAATATAGTAATTAATTATTAATTATAAGATGAAACACAAGTTACGTTTTTTCTTGTATTTTTCACAGTTTTTTTTTTTTTTTGTCTCGATGCATAGTATGAGTTGTTATTATTAATTAATTGCTCGTCGTCAGTTGTTAGTTGTTTTGGCCCTGTAGAAATTTTCAATTGTCTCAATTATATAATTCAGTTTCTCCATCACATTTCCAATGCTTTTTTTATTATTATTATCTCGAATTAAAGAAACCCAGTAATCCTGTTATTTAACAAAATCTTGCACTCTGAAGGTCAACTAATTGATTCTTTTAATATTAATATTTAATTCAAAAATATCATAGACTCTCTTCTCCTTCTTCCTTTTTTTCATTTTCCTTTGGAGATGCAGCTTTATTTTTCAAGACAAGTGTACCCCCATTATACATCCAGTGGAAGGAGAAATCTGTGAGTGAAGATGAACTGCAATATGGAATGAACTTCGCATATGGAGGGAGTGGTGCTTTGCCTGATGCATGGGAGAATAGAACCGTAGCGCTTCAAACGAATGCATTTAAGGAAGTACTTGGCAAAAAAGTTTTCACAGAAGATGACCTAAAAAAATCGGTTGCAGTGTTATTTCTTGTTGGCAACGACTACACAAGATACGTCTTCAAGCTAAATGGAACTGAAGAGGTGAGCATTTCTTTTTAGAAAAAAAAAAAAAATTGGATGCTAATTGCCCTGAACTTTGACTAGCACAATTTATACTTGTGATCCTCCTTAACCATAGTAGTAGCCACATTAAATATGAAATGACACTGTCCTAGAATATAGATTTTTCATCATCTTTTGTTATATGAAAAGAAAAAAAAACCTAGCAATCCCCTTGTCCTAGACCATAATGGATTAAAGTTTTTTTTTTTTTTCCTTCAGTTGAATTTTGCCTAGCTTTCATCCCACCTTTTGCCCTATTTGACCTATTTTCTTCGGTCCGACCGAAATTTGGTTACCCGCTCAACCTTATAAGTAGGTGTCACCGATGTGGTGTTGAAAAACTTGTCACATTGGTATTTTTTACGGAACGGTCAAAATGGCCCAACCAAGGAATGAAAATAGGCGGAAATTTTAACATAGAGAAACTTACAATTTTGAGGTTTAATACAAAGATGAAAAGAAAAATGCTTCAATCCGACCTGGTAGTTGCCAGATGTAGATTTATTTCATTACTAGCTTCTGTGTAGGTTTTGGTTGTTCCTAATGTAAGGATCTTATATAGTTGGATGGAGAACGGACAGAACAAGAGTCCTATATATAGAATTGAATCTTTCTTTTTTCCTTTTAATATTGGTAAAATTACTATATGTTTAATTATGTAATTTTCAGTGAATTGCAGCTCATGAGATTGTAATATGTCTCTCCACTTTTTTTTTTCCTGCAAAAAAAAAACAGGGAATGGCAGATCGCTCAAAGAAGGTTGCCGATGAGATTATTAGATTCCTAAAAACAGTGAGCAAGAAGGGAATTAGAAAAGTAATACTAAACTCACAAGGTGTAGTATTTCCCAAGAGTGGTAAGGTGTTACCAGCTCTTGTTTCCCTAAACCGATGGTTAGAGGACAAAGTGAAGCAAATCGCAAAACGTAAGAATCTGACGATTGTGACTCTACTAGTCAATCCGATATTAGACCAAGGTAATTTTCCAAAGGAGAAACTGATTCTAAAAGTTCTTGTGAAGACAAAAATTTTTACATTTGTCTCTCAAGTATCAAACAATGGATTAATTCACATTCACGTAATTGTGCAGGAAAGTTGAGCAAGGCCACATGCTGCCAAGCCCAAAATCCAGAAGCTCAATGTGGGGATATAGATCCAACTGGCAAAAAGATGTACACTCTTTGCAAAGATCCCAACCACGCCTTGTATTTTAATATGGGACATATATCTCACGCTGGGTGGAAAATGATTTATTCAGAATTGGTTGAGTCAAAGATTCTTGACCCACTGCTCTAGCTAGGTAATTAATTATGGATTTTGTTCCTTCATTCACATTAATTATGGATTTTGTTTCTTCATTCACATTAGTTTGAGATTTTCTACTTTGCAGCATTTTTTTATTTTTTTTTTTTGGTTCTGCGATACTTATTCTTATCGTGTAATTTGTTTTGCTTTGCATTTAGTCCAGGTTTCTTATCACTGCCAAAAGTGCCCAAAAGCTGCCTAACGCATGTTTTGGCAAATCCGTATGTTCTTGACTTGTATCTCAAACATTAGTCTTGAAAAAGGCCAGCCAAATAACACATGTTCTGATTCGTTTATTACTATCTGTTCTTTTCTTAAACGCTCTATATACCCTCCAAAAATGTTCTCTTAACTCTTCCATATCCTGTTTACGTAAGTTACTACATCGGACTTAAAGGGGTAATTAAATGATCTCATCCACGGTTCAATCTTGCATTCTCTAAAAATAATTCCTGCAGGAGAAGAGTGATCCTGACATTGGCCAGATTTTTTTAACGCATCAGCATACATATATATATATATGAACCTTCTATCTTCTGTCTTCCCTTGCGTGCTATGTGTTAAGACTTAAGACTGACACTAAAATAATTAATCATTAAATCACCACATTCGACATTACTTACCAAATTAATACTCGGTTTTGTCTCCAGTGAAAGAAGTTGAGCACCATGGTAGGAAGCTGATAAGAAAACCTGCTGGTGCAACGATGATGTTTGTCTACTATTAAAAAGCATTAGTTGCAGTTACCATCATTCGATTAAATCTAGAAAGTGCGTGGGTTTTACCATAAATCCGACGAGTAGAGTATAGCCCACATCACCATGACTAAACTTTGTCGGGTTGATCCCGAAACAATCAATTCAATATTAAGTTGCATGCTTGCTAAATGCTCCATGAGAGTTCATTAACCATCCATTTTAATCGCGGATATGTAGTCTCTAGTTCTACTGGTGATTAAAATACGCATGTATATTAACAAAGGAGCTCATCGAATTTTAATTGCTAATAGTTAATGCAAGCATTCCAATGTGCTTATTTCTCATACTTTTGGATGATTAAGCCTAGTTAATGCATCCCTGGCTACTCACACAAAACTAACACACCATAAAGCGGCATGACTACAAGAAGATAGTAGTAACAATCGGGCATCGGATAACCAACTTATCACCCCAGAATGGAATGTGACTAAGATACACTGCAGGTACTGACAGAACAAGCATAAAGTCGGTGTAAAATACAGGCCATTACCGTAATTAAAACAAGTCAAGCCGTAAATTGTCAAGATAGCGAAACAATTTCTGCAATAAAATGGATACCAATTAGATCTGGTAACATAGCATGGAGCAAAAATGAATGGCCAGATTAGTGATAGTATCTTCAAAAGCTCCATCTTTTACACATTTACTCAATAGCAAATCAAAAAACAACAGATAATGATTAACAGCACATAAGGACCATTGCCAGTTTCAGTTTTCTTGGATAATGACTCAACAACACACCATAAAGTGGCCTGAGTGGTGAACAATACTAACAACCTGCTCCACACCCTACGTATGTTCCAACGACAAACTCAACGGCCTAGAAAGTGATAGGTCTAGCAACACAAGATAGCTAGTAGTATAACAGGCATAAACATAAATCAATCGCAAACATAATACCTTGCTCAACAAATCATCAAAGTGCAAAAGAGTGGGAGCTCAATACTAAAAAGGCATATAGAATTTCATAATCTAAATCAAACATTCAATCTGTGTTTCCAGAAGATAACAGGAGAAACTGAGTTGATAATAAACAACACATGTGGAGAACAAATAGGAATTCTGAATATCTCCACGCCATTAGAGTAGGAAGGCAGTCTAGAAGATAGAAGGTCCATCTGTTTAATGGTTTAGTGCCCATATTTTTGAAACTCCCACTCACTATTATCTGTAAACAAGACAAAAAAAAAGATGAGAAAATCAGTGCCATAGCACAGCAAAAGACAAAACTGCTGCGAGAGACTAAAAGGACCATGGTAGCACCAACAATACATACCCAGGGGACACACTTGCCGAGTCTTAAGCCATCGACTGATGCAGTGAAAATGGAATGCATGATTGCAAACACCTGTACACATAAGATTCAAGCTACATCAGTATCCACAAGTAACAAATACACTCAAGTGCCAGAAAGATTCCAAATCAGTCCAAAATAGAAAACCACTTCCCCCCTATTTACTTCGTTCTACACAAAGCATCCACAAACGATACAAGCTTAATTCTGCAAGCAATCTTAAAGTTTGCTTGCAATGCTTTTATATGCCATCAATTTAGCTCAAGTGCTGCAAAAGGACACGGATGGGAAAAAAATTATTATGTACCCTTCTGAAATAGCTTTATCGACCATTAGAAAGGAATTTGTGTTCCCCAAGTACTATCAGTGTTTTTTTCCATCATCCAGTTCTTCCACAAGGAAAATTGGGAGTCAGATTTAAGCAAAAAAAAAGCAAATTGCAATTATGCCACTTGCATTTGATTGCAAGTCGCTTCCTCCACAACCCAGAGAAGCTACTAACCCAGGAAATTGAACGATTTCCCATCCCAACGAATGCAATACAAAGTCGACAACACCATCACCTCATAGACTCGGATGCAGTAAGTAGGACAAATCTTAGATGGTCATCCAATGTGGAATCAGCGCACAAACTATATCATCACGTTCAGGCACTATCACGATAAATCTACTGCAGACTGAAACACCCAAATAAAAGGCCTGTGACAAGCTCTTGACCAGCTCTGACAGCATACAAAATTCAAGAACACTACAGGTATACAAGATCTGATCTCACACGCAGTGAAACCCCATTCTTCTAATCTTACTAAGAAAGTCCTCTAACACAGGCAAGATATTTGAAAACAACCGATTCCAACAACACCCAAAACTTAGGAAGCATAGTCTATCAAATTGGTAACAGAAAACACAACACTAAGCAAAAATCAATCGGGAAGGAACAGACAGTTTTGACATCAAATACTCACCCCAAGCAACAGTGCATTCCTCGCTTGTGGCGCTAGCCTGGTTCGCTTGACACTCGATGCCTAATCACCAAAACCATTAGAACGACAAAAAGATCACGCAATCGAACATCAACATAACCTAAACCAAACCCGGATGGAAAAGAAAGCAACCCTTATCCTATTAAAAAAAAAAAGTTGCAAAGAACGAGAACTCACAAAGATCCATGATATGGTTGCGGCAAATTGCACAGTTATCAACGACAATATCTGCAAAGCGAAGAGGAATCAGGAATTGAACAAAACAGAAGAAAGTAGGAAAAGAAAAAATTAGGGTTAGGGTATGGGGAGGTTATCGATTTTACCCCAAGCCCAGAGAGCCACGGCGTTCCACTTCTTTATCTCGAAACGCTTGGGTTTCTTGGAGCTACTGGAGGCTTCGCCGGCCGGAACCATGGGCACATCAGAATCTAGAGTTGCCATATCGTTCGCTGTGACTCCGCTCTGCTCTCTCCTTCCTCGCGATTTTGCCGGTCGGTTTAGGTTTTACGGTCCCCGAAGAGCAAAATCAAGTTAAAATTTTTATGCAATCGGGTTTGGGTCGTACCCTCTTTTTATATGGTTAGCTCTTCGAATCCTTTTCTGCAAGGGAATTACGAAGTCCCTAGTCTTTTAATTCTTTTTCATGTCGGTCCTATATCTTTAAAAGTTTCTATTCGAGTCTTTGACCTTCGACTTTTTAATATGCACTCATTGTGTCGACATACTAAGCCCATAAACAGCAGTATTTACTATTCCTCGTAATCGTATCGTGTCCACCACTGAAATTGATTGTTTTGTTACTAACAATTGTCATTATAAACAAATAATGGCTTATGTTTGTGTATACGACACAGAAACAAGCGGCACAAATGGACAGTAGTAACCATATCAGCTCTCCTCTTGATATTCCGGAAAAAAAAAAAACTCTCTTTTTTTTTGAGAACCAATAGTTGTATATTTCTCTTGATATTCTTCATTCATATAGTTTCACAAAAAATTATGGCTAGTTTTAAAATTTTTTTAAAAAAAAACACAAAGCACATGGATATTAAAGATCAGTTCAGACTCTAAGCTCCAAAACAGGTTGCGGTTCAATACACTAAAAAGTTTAATTACATGTGTTTAATTGAATGATCTGAAGTCCGTAGAATATTAGTTATTTTTCAATTCAGTCCTATACTCCAAAATTTTCTATTTGTCTTAATCTTTAATTAAAGTTCTATTTATGTGTTAATAGATCGATTTAAGTAATATTTTAAACCTCTCAATTTGGGAAATTTGTTGATATTTCTAAAAGAAAAAATTGTTTAGAAATTCAGATGAAAAAAATAAGAAAACATGAAGACACATATATAGCTCTGATCTTGAACATGAATAATTAATTGAAATCAATATTCAACCCGTTTCACTTCTCAGTTCTCACCAGACTGAACGAGAAACGGAGGCCCTATGATCAACACTAACTAGTTACGTGCTCATACGCATAATTGGATTCTAATCCATCCAAGGTCCACCCACAAACATGTAAAATTCTGTGTGTCAAGATTAATATGGTAGGAGTCACCCCATCTGATCGATAGACAATTAACCGCGTCAAAGCGGATGAAGTGAATGTTACAACTTATGGCTTTTCAAAGAAAAAGAGCCAGAAAATAGTATACAAAACAAAACAGCAGTAACAATAGGCATATAATGGCAAGAATGAAGTAGAGGAGGCGTCTAATAGCCATGTCAGCAGAACCATTGTTGTGGTGGCTGCCCCTGTTTCGATTCCTTCGACGTTTGTTTTTGAGGGCCTTGTCTATGCTCTTGTCCCTTGGCATCTTCTCTTATAATGGTTGTGTTGCTGCCCTGTGTAGCAAATATAGAGCAGTGTATCAGAACTAGAAGTATAAAGAGATATACTACTATAGGAGCCGCTAGTTGTGGGTTAAACTTAAAAGGGTTTTGGCAGAATAAGGCAATTGATTTGATGCAACATAAAACAACGTCCTAGGTTAATGGGTTTTATGGTTGAGTTAATTTGGTTCTTTCTGTCATCGTAAAATGTCGTGTTGCATTCTAGGTAGCAGGAGAGTAATTTCGCGGACGAAATGGGGAAAAGAATTGGCCTTTAGGATTCGAAAGTTCTGGGAAGAGAATTTGATGATAAAGAGCCATAGGAGTTCTGGTTCTCCACGCTTTTGCTTCTCCCTGTGTATATTTTATTATCACTTGAACTTTGAATGGGTTGACTAGCCAATTAACTACAAGGAAGACTATTTCTACATGGTCAAAGTCTCCAGGAAAAGAATGAAAGACTATAATTGAAAAATTCTTTTATAATTGAAAAGTCTCTCTCTGTTTTTCTTTTAAACAACAGCAAACTAGGTAAAAGTAGTTATATGCAACATGTACATGTTTTATTCGGCACTGAGAATGTCTGGATCTTACAAATTCTAAAATAAAAAATTATAGATTCCATATGATTTTTCATCCCCTTAACAATTTTTAAAAAGTAGTTATGCGAATTATTTTTACGATTTCTTACGCTGTAAATAATTTTCCATGCAGTATCCGGGTAGAATTATCTTCCGTTTAATGTCCCTGATTCCTTTCTTTATGAGTAGAACTGGAGAAATATTCTTATTGGATCGGGTAGGGCGTGCATCATCAAGCCGTTTTCGGCCCAGCAACAGATTGTGTGGGTTTCAACTAGCGATGCAAGAGCCCAATAAACTTATATGCAATAAGCGTTCCAACAAATTCTGAGAGCGGCTTTTAGCCATTCTTTTCTTCTCCACTGAAATTAGAGACTCAATCGGTAGGTAAACCTTGTTGGATCTTGCTTCATAATTTTTAACGGTTCATTAACTTTTAAGTAATGATCAGTTAGCACACTTACTGGTGTAGTGAATAGTTATCAAAGAAAATCTGTAATTAAAAAGTCTAACTGGATTAATACTGACAAGAAAACGAAAAAAGGCCCATCCTCACCAATTAATAGTAGTGGGGGTAACCAAAAAAAGGCCCATTAATATATCGCCACTCACCATCTCCTCACCCATTTTTCCCTCCTAAAGTAGTAATCTCCTTGTCGTTCAAAAAAAAAGTAGTAACCTCCTTGCACAAAGCTAATGTGTAAAGTGGGATTATGATAGATACTCATACTACCGTGGTTAGGTCAAGAAAACGGTAGGTTGGTCGAGACAAAGCCTTTTTCCAAAGGGGATAACTACTTCCGGAGTCCTACACTTTTTGGTGTTTTGCAACTAAATCCTATATCTTTAAAAACCCCCCACTTGAGTCCTATTCTTTTATGACTTACACTAAACAAGTCCTAAGCCTTATTTTCCTCAAGTCCTTCCATTAAATCTAACTTTTTAAAGGGGATTAATTACATCTTAGTCCCTAAAACTTTAAATTTAAAGTAAAAAAGTCCCCAAATAAAAAATAAAAATAAAAATATCATAAAATTTTATTCTTTAAAAAATAAATACTAAAATTATAAATAATAAAAATTTTAAAATCTTTTAAAAATAAATCCAAAAATTTTAAAATCCTATATCCTAAAATACTAAATTCTAAACCTTAAAACTCTAAACCCTAAAAACTAAAATCCTAAATCCTAAACTTTAAATTTTAAAAATCTTAAACCCTAAATCCTCAAATTTTTAATCTTATAACCCTAAATACTAAAACCTTAAATTCTAAATCATAAACCCTAAAATCCTAAAATTTAAACTCTAAAGCCTAAAATCTTAAATTTTAAATCCGAAAATACTAAACCCTAAATTCTAAATTTTAAACTCCAAAAATTCAAAACTTTGAACCGTAAAATTCTAAACCCTACCAAATAAAAATTTAAAAAAAAATTAGGAATTTTAAATTTTTAGAATTTAAAGTTTAGGGTTTAAGATTTAGAGTTTTAAGATTTAGCATTTCAGAATTTAGGATTTTAAAATTCTTGGATTTATAATTTATATTTTTAGATTTAATATTTATTTTTTAAAGAATAAAGTTTTATGGCATTTCTATTTTCTTATTTGGAATGTAACAGCCCAAGTAAAATTTGCATTTTTACAGGGACTGTTTAAGTTTTATTACATTGATTTACCGTTGAAATTAATCTTGGGTAATTAATTTATGATAAATCGAGCATCGGATACCAAAACCGAGCCCTGTCCCGCGTTCCAGATTTTTCTGCGGATTTTACGGACCAAAATTAGAATTTTTCGGGTCCAAGAATCTTCAGAAAAGTCGGGTTCATCTTCGAAGGAACGGACCAGAAATGAAACGCCCCGACCCGTATTTACCGTACACAGTAAACACGTGCCGGAACTGTGACGACCCAACCATACAAAGCCCAGCATACAGTGTATACAACAGAAACTCGGGCTCAACAGCCCAAAATAAAAACATCAATAACAACATAACCGGCCCAATGGCCCAACAATAGCAAAAATAATGCACAGCGGAAGACTTAATAACTCACAAGACACTGTATGCGACACTGATGCAAACTATGGATCTGAGCCCTGTCCAAGGGATAACGCCGCAGCCTGTCTGGAATACACCAAACCTGTACCACAAATAACTCATCCTACGAGATGAAAGCCCGCAGGTGAGGGGTGAGTCCGAAGTGCTCACCGACGAAGGATAGACAATCAATATGCACACCGTAAATTACTCAAGGCTAAAAATACAGGCATAACAGCCAAAATGAAACAATCCAAAAGACTCGACCCAAAACCGGTCCAGGACCAAAAAGACTCAAATAAAAATCCAATTTCCAATTTTATCTTTCCGGGCCCCGTCACGGATAAGCTAGAGGTCAGACCTGGTTATCAACATATTCCGGGTGCCAGACCAAATCCAGAGAACCCAGGGATCGACATCCCAAAATAGTAGCCCAGGGATAGACACCCCAAATATAATCACGGGATAGACATCCCAAGCATAGACATGCTTATCACAAGTAACCCAGGTCACGGCCACCACGAAACAGTCTTAAACCATCGAGTCATACCACTACTTACCACGTGACAATTATATTATCATCATCAAAATCAAACTCAGGGATCAACATCCCTAACCAAAATACCAGGATAGACATCCCTATCCAAAATCAAGGATTGACATCCTTATCACAATTTATTATTAATTCCATTATACTTTAAATCAAAAAGACGCAAGGACAAACATCCAAAACCAACATGGGATAAACATCCCGACAACAAACCACAGCAAATGCAACATCCAACAATGCAATAATCATCAAACACAATAACCGAGTAATACAGACACATATTGAAGGAAATCCATCCTCACCTTGGCCGATTACTCAACTCCGGAGACAACGACAGGTCCCAAGCCGGCTCCTTGGGAAACTGCCCGATATCCAAACCTATACCACAAAACAATATATACTCACATAAGATGCACATAAGAGTATGTCATGATGCCAATACTGCAAAATAACCCATCCCGGTTACATATCTTTTATTATCATCTTTTACCGAAAATATATCGTATGCATATAAAGTTACAAAAATATATTTCCAAAACTATTAAATCAAAACATTTTCATAAAATAATATACTTTTTTTTCCAAAATAATAATTACCATAATTTCCCTGAAAAATAATAACGTACTTATAATTTCCAGAAAATATATATATAGTATTTATCTTTTTTCTAAATGTATATAATAATGTTTTCCAACACAAAATATAATTACTTTTAATTTCCAAAGTACATATATATATATATATATTTCCACAATCATAATTTTCCAGGGAAAATAATATATATATATAAAATTTCCAGAAATTATTTCCATGGTATATATATATTTTTCTAAATAATATTAGTTTTTCCAAAGCATAACTTAATTATTTATTAAACTATATATATTTATATTTTTCTCAAAATACCAGAATTAAACTAACCATAATTTTCTCAAAGTAAATTTATATTTTTTTCCAAAATTAAATATCAGAGTAATAAATAAATACATATATATATTGTTTTTTTCTAAATTAAACGGAGTGGGCCATGAATAGTGCGGCCCAGGCCAAGGCAACAGCCCATGGCCCAGCACACACAGCCCAACCCAGCGTACAAAACCCAACCTAGAGACACGACCCGACCAGATGAAACGGGTCGGACGCGGCGCGGGTCTGCTCACCTTGGATGAGCTCGGCGGCGGCGTGAACGAGGTTGGGGAAGGACGAGCGAGCACACCCACAGCAGCGGCGGACGAGGGCGACTCCATGGGCGGTGGAACGGCGGCGCTGCGTCGTCGGCGTGAGGCGGCAGACGCGGAGAAGCTAGATCCGCGGGTCGCACTGCGGGTCAACGGCTCTCAGCGGCACGTCTCGCAGCGGGGACGGGAGAAAAGGGCTGCGGGAGGTCGGCGACGTTACGGGGAAGGCGATGGTGTGGTCGGTGAGACGTGTCGCGGCGCAGAACTCCTCCCCGTGTACAGTAACCGAGAGGGGGTGACGATGAACGGTATCCTCCAGGTTTTTTTTTTTCATTTTCTTTCATTTCCTTTTTTTTCTATTTCTTCTTTTTTCCGATTTTCTTATTTTTTTCTCTTTTTTTTTCCTCCCTCTCAGTTTTTCTGTTTTTCTGTTTTTTAATGAAACACCCCGACCCCCAATACACAGTATTTACCGAACAATAGTGCTGACACGTGGCACAAACAATGTAAATATCAGAAATAACGGCCCAACATCAAATACACATCACCCGATCTCGGGGACCCAGAATATAGCACAGCGGAAGCAATTTTTAATTTAATGTCAACACATGCAAAGCCCGATGCAGCTAATGGATCCGAGTCCTGCCCGAGGGTACACTGTAGCTTGCCCCGTACGTTCCTGCACTACAAGCAACTTATCCTACGGGATGAAACCCCGCAGGCGAGGGGTGAGTCCGAAGTGCTCACCGACGAAGGATAAATAGATATATATAATCAACCATAATACTTTCGAAGTAAGCACAACAATCACAACAGTAAGCACAAACAATCACAACACAAAAAAACTACCATAATAACTATGCCAAGACCAAAAGAATGCTTAATTATTTTTAATACCAATTTTATCTTCCGGGCCCCATCACTGGACAAGCTAGGGTCGTACCTGATTATTAACTAATTCTGGATGCCAGGCCAAATCACAATCCGGGATCAACATCCCCAATACCAACAATCCGGGATCAACATCCCAATATCAACAAATCCGGGATCAACATCCCAATATCACAAATCCGGGATCAAGATCCCAATAACAACATCATCCGGGATCAACATCCCCATCAACCAACCAAACCGGCCATGACACCACAGAACTAGTCTCTAACCATCTAGTCGTACCACTACTTTCCACGTGACAATTATATCATCATCTCAAATTCAATTCCAATTCCATTACTCTATCATCAATTACTCAACTTTTTATTATCTCAGATTAATACTCAGGCTCAACCAGCCAATAGTTTCATATCACTAATTACTCACAATTAACAGCTCAATGGTTACTCACAATACCACAATCCAACAGTACATTCCAGTAACATCAGGGCAAAATCCATAGCAATTAAATAGCAACAATAATCATCAACAATTACCATAGCAATCACATAACAGCCAATAATCAATTCAGCAGTTCAATCAAACAACAAAATCAAACACAGTATCACAGGCACATATCCAAGGTTATCCATCCTCACCTGATGTGTCTCTGAAACTGCTATCCGGTCAAACCTCCATGTCCCTATATACATATATGGCAACACAATCACTTATAATGCACCAACAAGATGATTATGCATGATACCGTTTTAACATTCATTAGACGGCTTATCTGTTCATTTTATTATCTCCATAATTATCTTATTACCAAATAGTTCATCCGACTTGGTGGCAATTAATTTAATCCAACGGTTACGTTAAGTGTACTTGTTTAAGTAAAAAACCGAAACCGAGCGCCCAAGCCGATATCGCGGCCCTTAGGTCGCTTATGACAAGAAAATACATACATATAAATACATTGTTTAAATCATATATAAGAAATCATATTACTAGGTATATAATATTCCATAAAGTACTTATACTCGATTAAAATAGTAATAAATACGTATTTCTTTAGTAGCCAATGATTATAAAATAGTGAAAACGATAAATACGCGAAAATGATATTTGAATATTATATTTGATAATAAACCATCTAATAGGAAATATTACCATCGGAAAGAATTTAATATATGCTATATATGGTATAAAACATTGTTGTAGTATATATACATATATGACCGAGAATTATAGATAGAATAAAAATAGTACGATACCATAGCCCGTAATCGGGCACCTCTGGTTACTCCTCTTGGCGGCGCGAGTTGAGAAGTCGTGGCCGAGGGTGAGGAGAAGCAGCGGACGGCGACGGAGTTGTGGCGAGATCGAGCTCTGCTCCTTGGTGGTGACGAGCCCGACTCGTCTGTGGCGGCGGTCACGAGCAGCGACGGTGACCAGGGGTGGGGAAAGGGGCGTCGCGGCGACTGCAGGGAAGAAGGTGGAAGAAGCGGCGTCGGCTTGAGAGGAGGTGGCAGCGGCGGCGACTTGTTGCCTCGACGGTTGTGCAGAGGCACGGCGTCGTGACGAGGAGGAGGAAGAAGGGGTGGTGTCGGCAGGGGAAAGGGGAAAGGAAAAAGAAATGGATGAAGGGAAAAAGGAAGAAGGAGGAGGGGTTTCGGTGGAGGGGTGGAGAAATCGTAGGAGATGAAATGAAGAAAAAATTCATGGAAGAAAAAGACACGGAAGAAAAAGAAGAGTAGATGGAAGGAAAAGGGGTGGGGGCCGGATGAAGAAAAAACGAAAGAGGAAGAGAGAGTGGAGGAAAAAAAACAAAAGAATGAAAAGAAAAGGTCAAAGGAAAAGAGGGATGGAAAACTGGTGTTGTCGGGCAAAATTAGTGTGTCTTGCCGACACACAAAACGGCGTCGTTTTGGACGTCCACAAGCACCAGTCAACTCCTTGGTCATAAATGTCTTGATAAAGTAATAATATTACTAACAACATTAACAACAATAATATACTGTAATATTAATTAATTTTTTTTAGTAAGGAAAGAACAATATGGAATTATAGATAGTAAATTCGTTGAAAATTTCATAAATAAAAGCTTAGCCAAAAATCATCGAAGATTTTCTTTAAAAAATTTAATTAGTAACTTATTGCAATAAAAATATAATAATAATAATATTACTATTATTGTTGCTTAGGAAAATAATAAAATAATGACAATAATAACAATAATAAAAATTTGAGAGTAGTGGAAGTATTAGTGAAAATAATGAAAATTAACTCGGATTGGTAAAATTCTTGATTAACCGTGATCAAATTTTATTAACCACTGTAAAAGTCAAAACAGCTTGGTAAAAATCACAAAAATTTTACCCGGGTCGTTACATTCTACCCTCCTTAAAGGAATTTCGTCCTCGAAATTCATACCGTAATCCTTTAATCCCATAAACATATATATAGTCATCATGATTGTCAATCCTTCCACAATTCATCAAATCTATACACTCCAAACTATCTCCCATCAATCATAATTGAATTTTCCGAATCAGCTTTCCAGATTATAACCCCCGAACCATGTCGATCATCACCTCAAAATTTATTACATAATTTTCCATCAAATAATATATATATATTTTTATTGCATCTCCCAAAGCATGTCGATCAATACCCCAAATTTATTACTAACATAATCTTCCATTAAATAATATTTCTCTTCTAAATCCTCCGAAACTAGCAAAGATCATAACTTCAATTGTAGCTCTTTAAACAACACCTCAAACCATCAAATCATCAAGCTCTCTCTCTTTTTTTTTTTTTTAAGATTGAATCACCAAAATCATCAAATCATCGAACCCTCTTTTTTTTTTTTAGAATACATCACCTTTGACATCAACAATTCCATGGTCATTAATCCAATCCTCCAATCAAGTTATCACATCACAAACAACTTTAGTATCCGAAAATCACCAAATCGTCAACCTATTTCTTAAAAAGAAAATTGTTTCACCTCCAAAATCATAGAATTTTCCAAGAATATCAATCCAATCCTCAACTCAAATTATCACGTCATAAACAAAACAGTACCCAAAAGTCATCACTTTATCACGTCATAATCAAAACAGTACTCAAAAACCATCATTTACCACTTCCTCAAGGTCATATAATATCATATCATCACTTAAAGATATAACAACCAAAACCCAAAATCAAATCTTATTTGTTCAGTCGAAACTTCCGATGCAGAGATACAACAAGGTACACTTCTTGCCGTCCAAGGTCCCTTATCTCACTGTTCTTCCCAGGCAATGACCAAGTTTGACTTTTTAATAAAATCTTTAATAATGTTTCATCATCAAAATCATAAAACTTTCCAAAAACAACGGCTACATCTTATAAACACATTTAACGCACAGCCAAAGCTGTAAATGTCATTTTATCAAAACTCATCCTTTAAAAACTTATCTTTCCAAAATTTTGGATCAACAAAACAACAGCATTGTAAAATACCGAAATACGGATAACTTGTCGTCCAACTGTATTTATGAGAAAGTATACTCACATGTGAATGTTCTGCAACAAGCTAGCGTCCCTCGACTGGATCCATTATGCACTAACCATATGAATATGCATGCAATCATGTTAATCATGTGGAGCGAGCTGTGCACAACAAACAAGCACAACAACACCCAAGGACCTACCGCCCGCTCTGCTACCAAAATGAAACACCCCGACCCCCAATACACAGTATTTACCGAACAATAGTGCTGACACATGGCACAAACAATGTAAATATCAGAAATAACGGCCCAACATCAAATACACGTCACCCGATCTCGGGGACCCAGAATATAGCACAGCGGAAGCAATTTTTAATTTAATGTCAACACATGCAAAGCCCGATGCAGCTAATGGATCCGAGTCCTGCCCGAGGGTACACTGTAGCTTGCCCCGTACGTTCCTGCACTACAAGCAACTTATCCTACGGGATGAAACCCCGCAGGCGAGGGGTGAGTCCGAAGTGCTCACTGACGAAGGATAAATAGAGATATATAATCAACCGTAATAATTTCGAAGTAAGCACAACAATCACAACAGTAAGCACAAACAATCACAACACAAAAAAACTACCATAACAACTATGCCAAGACCAAAAGAATGCTTAATTATTTTTATTACTAATTTTATCTTCTGGGCCCCATCACTGGACAAGCTAGGGTCGTACCTGGTTATTAACTAATTCTGGATGCCAGGCCAAATCACAATCCGGGATCAACATCCCCAATACCAACAATCCGGGATCAACATCCCAATATCAACAAATCCGGGATCAACATCCCAATAACAACATCATCCGGGATCAACATCCCCATCAACCAACCAAACCGGCCATGACACCACAGAACTAGTCTCTAACCATCTAGTCGTACCACTACTTTCCACGTGACAATTATATCATCATCTCAAATTCAATTCCAATTCCATTACTCTATCATCAATTACTCAACTTTCTATTATCTCAGATTAATACTCAGGCTCAACCAGCCAATAGTTTCATATCACTAATTACTCACAATTAACAGCTCGATGGTTACTCACAATACCACAATCCAACAGTACATTCCAGTAACATCATGGCAAAATCCATAGCAATTAAATAGCAACAATAATCATCAACAATTACCATAGCAATCATATAACAACCAATAATCAATTCAGCAGTTCAATCAAACAACAAAATCAAACACAGTATCACAGGCACATATCCAAGGTTATCCATCCTCACCTGATGTGTCTCTGAAACTGCTATCCGGTCAAACCTCCATGTCCCTATATACATATATGGCAACACAATCACTTATAATGCACCAACAAGATGATTATGCATGATACCGGTTTAACATTCATTAGACGGCTTATCTGTTCATTTTATTATCTCCATAATTATCTTATTACCAAACAGTTCATCCGACTTGGTGGCAATTAATTTAATCCAACGGTTACGTTAAGTGTACTTGTTTAAGTAAAAAACCGAAACCGAGCGCCCAAGCCGATATCGCGGCCCTTAGGTCGCTTATGACAAGAAAATACATACATATAAATACAATGTTTAAATCATATATAAGAAATCATATTACTAGGTATATAATATTCCATAAAGTACTTATACTCGATTAAAATAGTAATAAATACGTATTTCTTTAGTAGCCAATGGTTATAAAATAGTGAAAACGATAAATACGCGAAAATGATATTTGAATATTATATTTGATAATAAACCATCAAATAGGAAATATTACCATCGGAAAGAATTTAATATATGCTATATATGGTATAAAACATTGTTGTAGTATATATACATATATGACCGAGAATTATAGATAGAATAAAAATAGTACGATACCATAGCTCGTTATAAAATACAACGGTTATTTAATAATATAACAATTCAAAACTTGCACATATTAAGTAGTTAGATTTAATATGTAACTATATCATTGGACAGAAATATTATAACTGTTAATGAATTGGTATTTTGAAATAATATTATCGTTAATAAAATAAAATATAATTAGCCTCAAAATAAATTTTGCACGGGTTATATGTAAGAATAAAATCGGTAGAAATAATTGTTATGAAACTATTATTAATTTAGCCCAAAATAAATTCGTGTATATATAGCCAAGAATATAAATTAGGATCTATTATTATTTAGCCGATGAGAGTATAGGTAGTAGTAATATTTATATAAGAATGAAATTCATACATTATTGTAACTGATTAATGTAGAATCACTAGCTGAAAATTATGTTAATATAATAGATATGCAATATTTTGACAAACCAATAATACAAAATAAACAACGTATGTCCGGTTTATTCTAGAAGTATAGTGTTGATAAAACATAATATGGCCATAAAATAAATTCCATTCGGATATATATATATATATTCATTAAACTTGTACATAATTAAATCCAAATTGATATCATTATTTAAATCCATGAATTAACTCATTAACCATTATCATATATTACGTCCTTTGGGCCCGCTTTATGTCCGTCAAAAGCATACGTCACAGGTATCATGGGCCTCCGCACGTCGGCCCGTTTCCGAGTCCGTTTGTGCACCGAGCCCAAACCCGAGCTCATGGAAGTTAAAACGAGTCCAAGGAATTACCAATGTATTCCGTCAACGGTTCTGTCTCGTGGAACGATACCCGAGACCTCGCCGGAAAATTTCTGAGGCTGCCGGAAACTTCGCCGGATTCCGGCCAGGTACTGTTCATGGCACCAATCCTGCTACTGTCCATCCAATAACCCAACCCACACTTGCAGCAACTCTCCGGTGACCGTTGAACACCACTAAATAACCACATCGGCAATCCAAAATATTACAATCCACAACCACAACAATAACAACAACGGCAGCATCGTCACTACCACAAAGTTCAAAGACCCACAGCAAACGTTTAGAACCCGATTAGACACAACCCAAGCAAAAATCAAATTCAATTATAGAACTAACCAACCCTTTTACACGAAGGCAAAGGGTTTGGGGTTTCTTACCACTGAAACCCATCGACGGCGCGTCCGGGGCAAAATGGGAGGGGGATGAGTCGGTCGGCGCGGGTTGCAGAGGCGGAGGAAAACTCGACGGCGCGATTGAGAAGAACAGCAGCGGCGTGCACGAGGTGGAGGAGAACAGAGGGCACGCGGCGAGTGACGCGCTAGGGAGAAGTGAGGAGTGGCCGTAATCGGGCTCCTCTGGTTACTCCTCTTGGCGGCGCGAGTTGAGAAGTCGTGGCCGAGGGTGAGGAGAAGCAGCGGACGGCGACGGAGTTGTGGCGAGATCGAGCTCTGCTCCTTGGTGGTGACGAGCCCGACTCGTCTGTGGCGGCGGTCACGAGCAGCGACGGTGACCAGGGGTGGGGAAAGGGGCGTCGCGGCGACTGCAGGGAAGAAGGTGGAAGAAGCGGCGTCGGCTTGAGAGGAGGTGGCAGCGGCGGCGACTTGTTGCCTCGACGGTTGTGCAGAGGCAGGGCGTCGTGACGAGGAGGAGGAAGAAGGGGTGGTGTTGGCAGGGGAAAGGGGAAAGGAAAAAGAAATGGATGAAGGGAAAAAGGAAGAAGGAGGAGGGGTTTCGGTGGAGGGGTGGAGAAATTGTAGGAGATGAAATGAAGAAAAAATTCATGGAAGAAAAAGACACGGAAGAAAAAGAAGAGTAGATGGAAGGAAAATGGGTGGGGGCCGGATGAAGAAAAAACGAAAGAGGAAGAGAGAGTGGAGGAAAAAAAACAAAAGAATGAAAAGAAAAGGTCAAAGGAAAAGAGGGATGGAAAACTGGTGTTGTCGGGCAAAATTAGTGTGTCTTGCCGACACACAAAACGGCGTCGTTTTGGACGTCCACAAGCACCAGTCAACTCCTTGGTCAAAACGCATAAATGTCTTGATAAAGTAATAATATTACTAACAACATTAACAACAATAATATACTGTAATATTAATTAATTTTTTTTAGTAAGGAAAGAACAATATGGAATTATAGATAGTAAATTCGTTGAAAATTTCATAAATAAAAGCTTAGCCAAAAATCATCGAAGATTTTCTTTAAAAAATTTAATTAGTAACTTATTGCAACAAAAATATAATAATAATAATATTACTATTATTGTTGCTTAGGAAAATAATAAAATAAATGACAATAATAACAATAATAAAAATTTGAGAGTAGTGGAAGTATTAGTGAAAATAATGAAAATTAACTCGGATTGGTAAAATTCTTGATTAACCGTGATCAAATTTTATTAACCACCGTAAAAGTCAAAACAGCTTGGTAAAAATCACAAAAATTTTGCCCGGGTCGTTACATTCTACAGGAAGGCGGAGAAGGTGGCGGTGGCGAGGTTGCAGGAGGTTGGGTGGAGGTGGTCACGGTGGCGGTGGTTCTCGGGTATGGATCTCCTCATGGCGGCGTCAAGGTACAGCAGCAGGACAGAAAGCAGGGAGAGGACGGCGGCGCGACGGTGGAGGAGTGCAGGGAAGAGGAGAAGGAGAAAGAGGAAGGTAGTGGCGGCTGGGGGTCTATGGTGGTCGGCAGGAAGGGGAAAGGAGAAGAAGATGATATGTTTTTTTTTTTCTTTTCTTTTTTTTTCTTCTCCTTTCACTGGGTTGCTTTGGTTGTTTGCAGGAAAGGAAGGGATTGTTGGTATGGTTTGTAGAAAGAAAAAAAAGAAAAGAAACTGGGTTATGGCTGGAAGAAGAACACTGGGTGGTGTGGAGCTTGTAGGAGAAACAAGAAAAGGAACAGAGGTGATATCACGGGTATCGCAGGAGGCAAGCACGGGCGACACAGGAACAAGGCGGGGCAGCCCTCAATTAGTCGTGTACTGTCCGGATCAGAAAATAACTGATACACCTCCTTAGTTATATTTCTGGTGTGATTTTCTGAGGATTTCGGGACCCGAAAAATACCAACTTTGGTCCGTAAAATCCATGGAAAAATCCCGAGCGCGGGAAAAACCTCGGTTCCGAAAAACAATGCTCGATTTACCTTGAATTAATTACCCAAGATTAAATTCAAAGGTAATCACTGTATAACGAATTTTACAGTCCCGAAAAAAATATAAATTTTTACCCAGGCTGTTACATAATTAATCTCATAAAATATGTAATTATTTTTTTTATTACATGTTTTTAGAAAATTACGTAATTGTATCTCGTGCATCACACGTGCATAAAAGCTAGCGAATAATAAAGAATCAGGGGCCGTATTTATATTTTTATATATTTCTAATTAAAATCAACAACTTTTAAACAGATTTTTTGGTTTAAAAGGTAGCGCAAAGCCCGCATTAAAAACTTAAACTGCTAGGACAGACCGTGGCCACGTTTGTTATGTAGAGATTAACAGGCTGTAGGAGTAAAAACCTATTTTGATAGGAAGCGAATTCTCGCCGACACCAGGAAATACCTATACCTACGCAGTTATAAATAGAGAGGCAAGGGCCTCTCCCTATGCACCCATAAATTCAGAATAGTACAGAATTCGCAATACATAGAGACCCGTGGCTGCTTGCTTTTGTTTTTCTGGGTATGTGTATTCTAGCTAGTTTTCTTTCATATGTTTATCGATACATTACTATGCTATACAGATGTATTTGTATATTGATTTTTTGTTTCTACGATCTTAATTCTAAAATTATTTTTTAAATCTGTGATTATTTTTTCCTGCCTGTTGGAAGTATAATTATAGTACTAGTACTCTTCGATTACCATATAGTACTAGTACTCTTCGGTGCTACTTAATTAATCTTTGTAGTAAGCTCCAAAATATACCATCATTGTCCTCAAAGATTACGAGTCGAGGTAGGTTTAGGATAACTTGTGACCAGTACTAGTACTGCTGCTTAATAATCTTTGTAGTAAGCTCCAAAATATATCTATCATTGTGCTCAAAAAGATTACGAGTGGAGGTAGGTTTAGGCTTACTTGTGAGTTGGTCGTGCATTAATATTATAAACTGGGATTATATATGGCCACTCGCACTTCGCACGCATAACCAATAAATAAACTGTATATATCCGGTGTTGTAGCTGAATTTAGCTCCATTGGAGATTTTTGCTTATCTTCGGCTATAAGTTAACTATCCTATAATTTATCTAACATACAGGAACTCTTATATAAACACGTACGCTAGCTCATTGTTAAATTATTATATATTATTTATGTTTCCTAAATAATTATGATAACTACTTTCAGGCTGTCTTCGACTTAAAGAAGTAAACCGAGTTGGGTGGTGATCAGAAAGATCAATCTTATGTGGCAAGAGTCTGGCAAAGAAGAAGTGGTAGTAAAGGAAGAAGAGGAGGAGCTGCAACAGCAACAACAACAGCAGAGGTCATGGGGTAGTCTTCCCTATGATATTCTGGGGGAGATATTGTCACATTTATATGGTGGGGACTATAATACTTTTCATGCAGTGTGTAAAGCTTGGCGATCTATCGTGACTACTACAACAATTAGGACGACACCAACAGTGGACTTCCTTGGCAAATTATTTTCGGAGGAGGAGGAATCGGAAACTCCTCTACTGTTGCAGCCCCACGCTCGCGGGACTATGCGCACTGTCTTTCATCCGATAAGGAATGAGATTTACGATGGTATCAATATCCCAGAACTAAGAGGAGCTCATGTTCACTTCTCTAATCACGGTTGGTTGCTACTCTCTCGAGATGTTGATTTTACCGCATT
Source organism: Turnera subulata (assembly GCA_028386065.3). Classification (NCBI taxonomy): domain Eukaryota; kingdom Viridiplantae; phylum Streptophyta; class Magnoliopsida; order Malpighiales; family Passifloraceae; genus Turnera; species Turnera subulata. Next base: position 63,963 of record JAKUCV010007234.1, read on the forward strand.
CTTCCTCAATCCCTTCACAAGGCAGAGAATTGAGCTACCTAAGCCGCCTCATAGATACCTCTTCATGTCTTTCTTCGAGCGTCCCACTTCTCAGGAATGCTTGGTTGTTGGCCTTGGGAGTCATAGAATTTGCGCTACTCTTAAATTTGGACAAGGAAGACAAGATTGGATGGGTGTTGACTTTGGAGATATTTTTGGCTTTCTGCCCTTTATGAGTGCTCCAATTGCTTATAAGGGCCGAATTTGTTTTTTATGTCATAAGGGAAGGGTGATGATAGTGGATTTGAACTCGAATAGTGTATGCGATGTTCTTCCTCCTCCTTTCACTGAGCAGGAGTTCTCCAATATGAGCCGTAGTTGGTGTGAGGGTTTCATTCTGACGGATAATGATGAGCTCGTGGTTGTTTTTGCTCTACAACATTGGAAAAAATTTCAGATTTTTAAGTGGGATGACATTAAGGAGGATTGGCAGACAATGGATACTTTTTCGCCGAACAAGATGCTTTTTGTTTCTTCTCAGGGCATCTCTTCGTTAGGGAGCTCCACAATTAAGGGAACGGACAACAAGATTTATATCCCCATGTTGGATCAAGGTAAAACCGTATTCTACTCCATCACAACAGGCAATTACCATTCTTTTTATTATACTCGCAGTGGTTCTTCTTCTTCTTCTTCTTCTGCTGATGACACATTTAATTGTGGTTTAACGAGACAACTACGTGGTATTTGGATCAAACCTTCCTTGGGTAAAGACAAGTCGTCACCATTAACGTTGAAGGATGATTTGTGTGAATGTCCTCCATTAAGTAGTCGATTATTGTCTCTCTCTTCTCGTTCTTCTCCTTCTCCTGTATCAAAGTCTCGACCACCACATCCTTGGCTTATTTGCTATGGTGGGGAGCATATGCCAAACCCAATTCTTACTGATATACGATCAGGAACAACCAGAATGGTCCCAATGGAGATGCAAAATAAATCCATATGTGCTTCTTCTTATGGATGTTTAGTGGTGAAAGAAGAAGGTGTCTCTGCCTCAAATAATGTCCAGTACTTTGTTCTGGATGTTGCAACGGGCCGGAGAATTCAGCTTCCTCCTACTGTGGATTTCTGTTGCAGAGAATGCCTTATTTCAGCATCTCTGTCTGATTCTAACTGTCACGTAATATTTATTGACGATGACAAGGGATGTATGATGTTTTGCAAGTTGGGTGATGATAAGTTTGTCAAGGTAGATTATACAACTCTTGTGGAAAATTTTGAGATAATAATGGCCACAGGAGGGAAGATATATGGTTACCAATACAATGGAGAAAATATCGTACATTTATGCATTCTTGAAATTTTTGAGGGATCAACAGTTCGACTGATCGTGCGTTCACAAATGCCTAAGTTAATGGGCAATCTCTGCTATCGGTGGCTCGACTATATAATTGAATCTTCTGGTGAAATTTTCTTAGTTTGTGCACCTTGTTTGACTAAATTAGAGGGCCCCGAGAGGTTTGATTTTCTAATTTACAAGGCGGGCTTATCCAATAGCGTGTTGGAATGGATCAAAGTGGAAGACATAGGAGCACAGGCCATTTTTCTTCACAACTATACTAGTGATGCTACCTTTTGCTCTACTAGTGATGCTACCTTTTGTTCTGCATCTGAACCGACAATCAAAGAAAATTCTATCTACTATCTCGACCCACGTAATGGCATTATTTATGTTTGGGATTTGAAACTGCGAAATATAGCTATGCAGTATCCTTATACTAGTGTGGAGGACTCCACCAGTTATTGGGTTATGCTGCGAGAAAGTCACCTGCTCAGCGACATAATTAATTATGTAGGCAATGCATTCTATATAAATTAACAAGTTTTGTGTGCTTATACTTACCCTTTTAAGTTTATGGGGGACAAAGTTTTTCGATCTTGAATCATTCAGAGACTATATTAAATGGACAGGAGCCATATTTTTTTTTTTATGAATAATAAAGAACTAGAAGCCATATTTATATTTTGGTAGGCGAGATTCACACTCTTGTTATTTCCACTCCACTTTAATTCAAAATGTCCAGCTTTATATTATTAATTGCAACTATCAGAGGCTAGGATATTCTGAAACGCCCCGTCCCGTATTTACCGTACACAGTAAACACGTGCCGGAACTGTGACGACCCAACCAAACCAAGTCCAGCATACAGTGTATACAACAGATACTCGGGCTCAACAGCCCAAAATAAAAGCAACAACAACAACATAACCAGCCCAATGGCCCAACAATAGCAAAAATATTGCACAGCGGAAGAGTTAATAACTCACTAAGACACTGTATGCGACACTGATGCAAACTATGGATCCGAGCCCTGTCCAAGGGATAACGCCGCAGCCTGTCTGGAATGCACCAAATCTGTACCACAAATAACTCATCTTACGGGATGAAAGCCCGCAGGTGAGGGGTGAGTCCGAAGTTCTCACAACCATGGATAGACGATCAATATGCAACACTAAAAATTACTCAAGGTCGAAAACAAGGTAAAACCGCCAAAATACACCAAACCGAAAGACATGACCTAAAACCGGTCCAAGACAAAAAAAAAAGACTTAAACAAAAACCAATTTCCAATTTTATCTTTCCGGGCCCCGTCACGGATAAGCTAGGGGTCAAATCTGGTTATCAACATATTTCGGGTGCCAGACCAAATCCAAGAGAACCCAGGGATCGACATCCCAAAAATATAGAACCCAGGGATAGACATCCCAAAAATAATCACGGGATAGACATCCCAAGCATACACATGCTTATCACAAGTAACCCAGGTCAAGGCCACCACAAAACAGTCTTAAACTATCGAGTCGTACCACTACTTACCACGTGACAATTATATTATCGTCATTTCAAACCAAGTCACAGGGATCAACATCCCTAACCAAATACCGGGATAGACATCCCTATCCAAATCCAAGGATCGACATCCTTATCACAATTTATTATTTATTCCATTATTCTTATGGCCAAAGACACGATAATAAATATCCAAAAACTCAACACGGGAATTAACATCCCAAAAACCCATCAAAGCACCGGGATAAACATCACGACAACAATCACAACAAAATGCGACAAACAACAGTGCAATAACCATCAAACACAACAACCGAGTAATATATGTTAGAATAGGTGCCCTACGCTAGAGGGGGGTGAATAGCGTTTTATGGACAAAATCAAAAACTTGCAGGAATATAATTGCGGAATTGAAAGAATGAAGGACACACCGAATTTTATACTGGTTCACACACACAACTTGTGTGGCTAATCCAGTCCTCCGAGAGACTCTCTCGAAGATTTCACTATCTAGGTTAAGCTTCCGAGTGCTTAACAAACCGTATACAATCCTAGAGCCCGATTCACACGAAACTCTACTTGCTTGAAGATACCTCACTTCAACACTCTTCCTATGAGATGCTACAAGGGAACAATCCTCCCTTGAGGTGTATGAACAGCACTTTAAAAACACTCAAACAAAAGCTCTCTCAAAGAGTGGATATGAGTAACAAGTAAAACTCTATGAAGGCAACTCTCAATTCTTAAGAATATTGGCTCATAAAAATGTGTATGAATGTATAAGAATGAATGCTTAAAATGTAGAGAGTTGATCTTTTTTGAAAGAGAGGTTTAATGCCTCTATTTATAGCTTCAAAAACTTATATGGACATTGGGAACAAGTTCTGAACAACTTTAGACAAGATAACATGCAAGGTGGAAAAGGATTTTTGATTCTAACGGCACAACATCGATGTTGGATATCACAACATCGATGTTTGTCCATTGGATTTGAATTATTGAAGCCAACGGTCACTAAAACATCGATGTTTACCATAGGAACATCGATGTTTTGAAACACTGCCAAAACAGATTAAAGATGAGCATCATGTGAACATCGATGTCTGAATGATGAACATCGATGTTCTTTGTTGGAACATCGATGTTTGCCATTCGGACATTGATGTTTTGAGCCTCTGCCGAAATTCTAAAGAGAACAAATTGAGGGAACATCGATGTCTTGAATTGGAACATCAATGTTCTGGTGCTGCAAAGAGTTTTAGGTGCAACGGTCACAAGAACATCGATATTTGGGAAGCCAACATCGATGTTCTGGGCTACTGCCTGTTTTCTGGAACATTGTTAGGTAGAAACATCGATGTTCTAAAACATGAACATCGATGTTCAATACACAAAAATCATTTTTGTGTTTGATAGAGTGCTATTTGATGCATGTGTAAAATTAATTTTGTTTTGAGCCAATGTCTTTAGAAGAATTGAGTGTTTTACCCTTGTACATTTTGTGTTCCTAACCCATCTTGCTTGTTACTTCAATTCTTTTGCTCTTTTCTCTTGGGACCTTTGTTCTTTGATTGATTTCTTTTTGCTTCAAGGTTGTTTGTCATCAATTGAGTCATACTTTGTTTGTCAATATCAAAATCCTGAAATGAGACAAGGAGACATGTGTTCTAACAATTTCCCCCTTTTGGATAATGACAAACAAATAAGAGTATATGCCAAGTTTTATGAATGTAATTCCCCCTATGTTTTGCAAACTATGATTCCCCCTAACTTGGTGCATATACTTCTTCTTATCTTCCCCCTTTTGGCATTAGTAAAAAGAAATAGCATTTTATTGAATTGAAAAGAGGAAACATTTTATTGAATTGAAAAGACATAAACAGAACAAGATAAGAGTTTAGAAAGTTGGGCTTTCGCTCCCATCATCATCGTCTTCTTCTTCAGCTGCTCCTTCTTCACCATCATCACCTTCTTGACCATCCTCCACATCCATTGGATCTTCGTCCACAGTTTCAGTGTAGTCCTCATCATCATCATCACCTTCATCGTCAAAGTTGTAGCCATGAAGTGTGGTGTGATACGGTGGAGGATTGTAGTTCACACGGGCAAAGTAAGACCGAAGAGAGTGGCCTTGTCGTTGTACTTCCGTGTCAATCATCTCTATTGCTCGGCTCATGCTTGTCATGCTTAATTGAAGACCATGGATGGATTCAGCAATGGATTCAAGAGTGACTCCGGAGGATCGGCGTCGAGAAGCGGCAGCATGGGAGCTTTCTGCTGGAGCAGTGTTCGGAGCTTGCTCGGAAGGTTGTTTGGTCCTTGGTTCTGCCACAGATTTTCTGCTGTGAAATGTGGCATCACCGATTGTCCAAAGTTTTGAGTGAGGAACCTGTGCACCGACGCGAGCATTGACACCTGCATTTAACAAAATGCGCACGACTAGGAAGGCATATGGTAAGGGATGGTCAGGAAAGGTGGACGGATAGTCCGACATGTGCATAAGCAAAAATCGTGCCCAATTAATTGGGGCATGGTGAAGTATGGCATGAAACACTTTCATATCTTCAACGGATATGATTGTGTGGTTGCTGTCTCTTGGCTTAATGACCCGGGTGAGAAGGTAGAACAGAAGTTGGTACTCCGGGTTGATTGTCTGAATGGTTGGCCGCCCGGAACTGTGACGAACAAGGGTCGTGAAGCCAAGCTCATTCAGGAAGGGTGGTTCATGGATGGTGGCCCAACGATCACCTCCGTATGATGTAATATCGTCTCCCTGAAAGGGCAAGGTAGCAACTGTGCCAAATTCTTCCAACGTCATGTTGATGGAGACTCCATTTACGTGAGCAGTCAGGTTATCACCATCTCGGCGGAGGGTGGAGTAAAAAGCTCGTACAAAGTCGCCACTGAATTGAAGCTGACTGTGGGTCATGAACCTCCATAATCCCGTTGCTTGAAGAAGGGGCTCCAGCTGTGTGTAATTCTTCATGGCGGGGTAAATTGTCGGAAGATAACGAGGGGTTGCAATGAGCCGCTTGGAGAAGTGAGTCATGAAATTGTGAAGGTCGGCCCTGGAAGGGAACCAAATGGAGGTGCCTTCCACGGCATAGCGAGGGGCTGAGCTGGAGGAGCCTCCTCTTGGTTTGGATGGTCTCTCCTTAGCGGGAGATTTGCCTTTGGAACTTTTCTTTCCACCTGCCATACTTGAGAAGAAATGAGTAGGAGAATGATGTGGAGAGCAAATATAGAGTGAATGAACAGTAGGAAGTGTGTAAATGAGTGAAGGAGGCATCACTTATATAGGGGAGCAAAAAATAGAGCCGTTGTAGTCCTTGCAACAGGCTCCAACGGCTAGTTAACAGCTATTTTTTTTTAATCACAACGTGTAAACATCGATGTCTGGACAGAGGAACATCGATGTTGAGGCTCGCCAACGGCTATATTTTTGAAATTTTAACGGTCAAACATCGATGTTCTGGTTGAAGACATCGATGTTTGATTCCCCAACGGCTATATTTTTTGAAAACTAAGGTCGCAACATCGATGTTCATAAGTTCAACATCGATGTTGTGGAGCTTCTGGACAAAATCTGAAATGCCGCCAATTGAGACAACATCGATGTTTGAATATGAGAACATCGATGTTTAAAACTACTGGATGAAAAAATTGTAAGCTGAAAAGACAGAACATCGTTGTCTTACCTGAAAGCATCGATGTTTAAAACTACTGGGAAGAAAAATACTTACTGAACATCGATGTTTCGATACTGAACATCGATGTTTAAAGCTGCTGGATGGGAATGGTATGAGCTGAAGTCTACTCAACATCGATGTTGGCTCCTCAACATCGATGTTTGACGGCCTCGGGTCCAAGTTTGTACATTAGGAACATCGATGTTCAGTTGAGCAACATCGCTGTTTTGCAGTCTTGGCTTTCTTGTTCCCCCTATCTTTTGGCTTAAATGAAGGGTACCTGCAAAATAACTAAGAAAATGCTCCGAGGCTCAAGTTAGTAATATGTAACTCCAAGATATGAGAATATAATTAACACATTGTAATGAATAAGAATTTTTTTTTTTTGAGATTTCCTGTACTCTCAAATAGGATCAGCTTCGTCATATAAACACGGTTGGTGAGATATTTGTCCCACCAATTGGACTTTGATTATCTCTGTCGGAAAGTATTCGTTTTGGTGCCAGACAACAACTCTCGTTAGGAATCAATAATTCAATTAAAACCACGAGTGTCAAAAAGGAAATCTTTGATAGTCGGAAAAATTTGTAAGGTTGCAGATATTGAGTGAGCAATAATTTAACTAATTGGCAAGTTTTTCAAAAATTCCTGAAAATCGAAGCAGTTTGGAGGGGTCTTCTCCTGAACATTTTTCAAAGATAGGTAGGGGTCACCTCCTGAACAATCTCTGGACACTTCAGAAATTGGTAGGGGTCACCTTCTGAGAGAAGAAGCAGCGCAGTTGTGTTTCTATAAATAGGCATACGATAGAACTCATTAGACACAGAAAATTATAAGCCAATTTCAGAAAGAGAGTTAGCAAAAAAAAATCAAAAGCAAGAATGCCTTCCCCTTCCATTGTGTTTTTTGTTGAGGGTGCAGCCTTAGGCAGGAGAAACCGATTAGCCTATAGTATGGTAAGTGAGCCATCTGAGGAGCTGCCTAATGAACTAGGCAGAATTCCTCGCTTAGTATTTGTTGATGAGCTCTACTCTTCTAGGTTTTTTGTCACACCCATGGAAGAGTCAATTTTTCTTGAGAGTCAAAGCCCACTTAGAACATCCTTCTATGGTACCGCCAATGCCACCATATTCTTCATATCTAAAAGGCTTGAAAGTTTTCAAATGGAGTCTACCTATCAAAACTTAGAACAAGGAAGTTATTACCGTCTTTCAATGACTGTTTAGAGTGCTTCACGGGTCCCTGTCTTACCACCGACTTGGCCAAAGGTTCGCCTGCTAGTGTGGAATTGCAGGGGAATCACTAGGCGCTCTGAAGATTTTGCAAGAACCTTGAGAGACCTGAAGAACCAATACAAGCCGAACATGGTTCTGCTCACCGAGACATTATAGCAACCTGGCGAAAACCACGGGGTCATCCCTCACCGTTTTCCATCAGTGAACCGGTTTGAAATCCCGGGCCAGAATAACTCGGGTGGAATGTGGTTTGCATGGAATGATAGTGTGAGGGTTAATATAGTCAATGACCCTAATAGCTTCTCTGTAACTGCTATACCAAATCGTCAAGAGCTAGATTATAATAGGTATGTATGTTTAAAAAAAATATGTGTGATTGTAGTGTAATATAAATAATGTAAGTGTGTGTGTGTGTGATTGTAAAATAAGAAATCTATAAAATCCTGTGTGTTTGTGTTAATTTAGCATGTATTAATTTAAAATTTAATTGGTTTAGAGAACTTACCTGACCACCGACGTTGTGATACTCAACATCGATGTTGTGACTATGTTTGCTAACATTCTTAGTTGGCCTTCTTCTTATGAGAACTTTCAAGGAGGATCGCACATGCCCAAATCCAACCTTATCTTTGTGAATTGATCTTCTTTCAAAGGCTTGGTGAAGATATCTGCAAGTTGTCCATCGGTCTTGACAAAATCAAGTGTTATATCTTTCTTTTGCACATGATCACGAATAAAATGATGTCTAATCTCTATATGCTTTGTTCGTGAATGAATGTGATAGAACCATGCATAAATTAGATCAATGTTGAGTCAAGTATTCCTAGTTCATTTCGAATTCAGAAGAATGACTCTTTCTCTAAGGGTTTCGTGAAAATATCGGCTAGTCGAAATTTTGTGTCCACAAATTCAATAGCTATGTCTCCCTTGAGGACATGATCTCTAATAAAGTGATGTCTAATGTCAATATGTTTAGTCCTTGAATGTAAGATTGGATTTTTAGTTAGACCTATGGCACTCGTATTGTCACACCTAAGAGGAATGTGAGTAATGTTAAGACCAAAATCCTCAAGTTGTTGTTTCATCCAAATAATTTGAGCACAACAACTACTTGCTGCAATGTATCCCGCCTCGGTGGTGGATAAGGCTACACTAGCTTGTTTTTTACTAAACCAAGAAACTAAGGAGCTGCCAAGTAAGTGACAAGTTCCACTAGTAATTTTACGATCAAGTTTGCATCCGACAAAGTCTGAGTCGGAATAGCCTATGAGTTGAAGTGTAGAACCTTTAGGATACCATAGGCCAACATTAATTGTGCCTATTAGGTATTTCATAATTCTTTTAATTGCCTTAAGATGAGACTCTTTAGGACATGATTAATACCTAGCACATAAGCAAACACTAAACATAATGTCTGGCCTACTAGCAGTTAAGTAGAGAAGGGATCCGATCATACCTCGATACTTTTTGACCTCAACTTCCTTACCTTTCTCATCCTTGTCTAGATGTTCGGAAGTGCTCATCGGTGTGGCCATTTCCTTTGATCCATCCATTTCAAAGCGCTTAAGCAATTCCTTGCAATACTTTGATTGTGAGATGAATGTACCTTCCTTCATTTGTTTGACTTGTAGGCCCAAAAAGAAGGTCAATTCTCCCATCATGGACATCTCAAATTCACTGGTCATCATAGTAGAGAATTCCTTGCACAAGGACATGTTAGTAGCACCGAAAATGATATCATCTACATAAATTTGTACTAAGAGGATGTCATTGTTTTTACTTTTAATAAAGAGTGTAGTATCAACCTTCCCCCTTTTGAACCCATTGTCCAAAGAAAATTTGCTCAAGCGTTCATACCAAGCTCTGGGAGCTTGCTTAAGACCGTAGAGTGCTTTCTTAAGTCTGAAAACATGATCAGGGAATGCATGATCTTCAAAGCCTGGGGGTTGATTAACATACACTTCTTCTTGAATGAAGCCATTTAGAAATGCACTTTTGACATCCATTTAATACAACTTAAAATCCATTGATGATGCAAATGCAAGCAATAGGCGAATAGCTTCTAAGCGTGCAACAGGTGCATATGTTTCTTCAAAATCAATTCCCTCTTCTTGATTGTAGCCTTTTTCTACTAACCTAGCTTTGTTTCTAGTTATTATGCCATTTTCATCTAGTTTATTTCTAAAAACCCATTTCGTGCCAATTATATGATCAATGGGCCTTGGAACCAATTTCCAAACATCATTACGTTTGAATTGATTTAGCTCTTCTTGCATAGCCAAGATCCAATGTTCATCATTAATTGCTTCAGAAATGGTTGTAGGCTCAATTTGTGAAACAAATACCATATGACCTATAGTGTTTCTAAGAGAATTACGAGTACTTACCCCGCGGTTGATATCACCAATTACCGTTTCAAGACGATGGTCTTTTGATTCTCGCCATCCTCTAGGTAGTTCTTGTTTGACATCAACCATTGTTTCTTCCGCGTTTGCGCTGTCTTGATGAGAAGATAATTCAGCAGGGGTATTTCCTTCTTTGGGTAAGTGACTTGGCTCTTCTTCTTCTTTGTCATCCAAGGATATCTTCTCAAGTGTACCTACAAGATCATCACAAAAGTCCTTTCTCGCCAAGCGAGTATCATTTTCTGCAAACACAACATGAGGGGATTCCTCAACACTTAAGGTACGTTTATTGAAGACTCTATACGCTTTGCTGCGCAATGAATAACCGAGAAAGATGCCTTCATCAGATTTTGCATCAAATTTTCCCAAATTGTCTTTCCCATTATTATGAACAAAACATTTGCATCCAAAGACTCATAAATGTGAAATGTTAGGCTTTCTTCCCTTGTATAATTCATAGGGCGTTTTCATGAGTATTGGCCTAATGATTGCTCGGTTTAACACATAGCAAGCCGTACTTACTGCATCAGCCCAGAAATACTTAGGAATTTTAGCCTCATTGAGCATTGTTCTTGCCATTTCCTCAAGACACCGATTCTTGCGTTCAACAATGCCATTTTGTTTTGGTGTCCGAGGGGCTGAGAAATTATGCTCAATGCCATGTTTATCACAAAAATTTGAAAATTGATTGTTTTCGAATTTACCTCCATGATCACTCCTAATGCAAGCAATTAAACAATCTTTTTCATTTTGAACTTTCTTAAGAAAACGCTTGAAAACATTAAATGCTTCACTTTTGTGAGTAAGAAATAAAGTCCAAGTGTATCTAGTATAATCATCAACAATTACAAAGGCGTAATAGTTGCCTCCAAAACTTTTAGTTTGTGAGGGACCAAAGAGATTCATGTGCAAAAGTTGAAGCGGTCTAGATGTTGAGACAACGTTTTTGGAATTGAACGAGGCTCTCACTTGCTTCCCCTTTTGACATGCATCACATATAGAATCCTTCTCAAATTTAATCTTTGGAATACCAACCACTAAGTCTTGGGTCACCAATTTGTTTAACATCTTCATATTAACGTGAGCTATTCTACGATGTCATAACCACATATCATCTTCTTTGCTCATTAGACATTTTGTAAACTTTGATGAAGACTCTTCCAAGTTAACCATATAAATGTTGTCAATTCTATCACCATGTAGAATGATCCTATTATCGCTAAGACGTTCTACAGTGCATGACTTGGAATCGAAAATCACACGATTTCCCTTGTCACATAATTGGCTTATACTCAAGAGATTGTGTTTAAGACCTTTAACAAGTAATACATTATCAATGGAGGAACATTCATTTTTACCAACCGAGCCAATGCCGATGATCTTTTCTTTGTTGTTGTCTCCAAAGACAACGTTTCCTCCATTTGATGGCTTAATTTGCAAGAACTTGGATGCTTCTCCGGTCATGTGCTTGGAGCATCCGCTATCAAGGTACCAAAGTACACTTGATGCCTTCAAGCATACCTACAAAAGCAAATCAATGAGTTTTTGGTACCCAAATTTTCTTGGGTCCTTGAGTGTTAGGAGCATAGCGGTAATGAGCTTCTTCTTGTGCCCAATGTCTATGCCTAGTAAAGCAAACAGGAGCAATGTGTCCTATTCTATTGCAATAATGGCAAATAACGTTTGGGTTGTGCATCCATCTAGGTTGATAATAGTTATTATGTTGCCTATGTTTGTGCACTTTACTCACCTTGTTTTCCTTAGGTTGAACCTTAGGTTTCCTAGGCTTAGTCTCAATTTTCTTCTTCTTAGGCTCATTTTTGAATCCTACTCCATGTTTAGTCGATTGCAAATTACCTAAGAGAGAATTCAAGTTCTTTTGAGGGGTGTTAAATTTCTTTAGTGTTGTTTCAAGTTCATTAACTTGTTCTTTTAATGTCTCACATGATGAACACTCCTTAGTTTTTGTTTCAAGTTCTCCAATTTGTTCCTTTAGTGATTTACATGATGCACATTCCTTAATTGGACTTTCCGGTTCATTAGTACTCTTCTTTCCGTAGAGTTCATTTTCTTCTTTAAGTTTTACATTTTCTTTAGACAATTTTTCCACATTATTTTCTAAAGTTGTAATTTGTTTCTTTAAGCCCTTATTAACTTTAGAGGCAGAAATATATTCACTATAAAGCTCATCAAATGCATTTTGCAATTCTTCATGTGTAAAATCTACACTTAGAGAAGTCGTACTTACCTCTTCCAGTTCTTATTCCTTTGCCATGAGATATAGGTTGGCCGTCTCTTCTTCATCGCTGTCGGATGATTCATCGCCGGAATCGCCTCCCCAAGAGATGTATGCCCTTTGCTTCTTGTAGGGCTTCTTTTCCTTTCCTTCCTTTGCCTTGGGGCACTTAGGCTTGATGTGCCCAACCTCTCCACATCCATAGCACTTGGGTGGACCAGACATCTTTCTTCCTTTCTTTTCAAATTCCTTCTTCATGAATTTGTGGAATTTACGGATGACAAGTCCCAGTTCTTGATCGTCATCGCTAGAGTCCAATTCAGAGAGCTCTTGTATCTTGGAGGTGGAAGCTTTGAGAGCTATGTTCTTCTTCTTTGGTTCCTGCAAAGAGGGTTTAAGAATAGTAGTTTCATAGGTTAGAAGATTACCTCTAAGACTATCAATGGTTGTGTTCGAAATCCTGATGTTTTCATAGATTGCATCGGCTTTAGAACGCCATTCGGGAGTGAGGCATCTAATGACTTTTCTGACCAAGTCCTTGTCGGAGTAGACCTTCTTGAGAGCATGAAAGTTATTTACGATTTTAGAAAATCGTTCGAACATCTCCTCTATTCCCTCGTTCTCCTTCATTCGAAAGAGTTCGTAATCTGCAGTGAGGGAGTCGATTTTGGCCTCTCGAACTTGATCGGTTCCTTCGTAGGTGACCTTCAGTTTATCCCACATTTCTTTTGCGGTTGTGCAGCAAGAGATTTTCCGGTAATCATCGGGGTTGACTGCACAGTAGAGCATGTTGATTGATTTGGCGTTGTTTTCAACCATCGTAATGTCTGCAGCGTTATACTCCTCCTCCGTCTTTGGCATTGTGATTTCACCAACTTTCTTCGTCGGAATTTGCTCTCTGATCTTCATGATTCGCCAAAGAGCATAGTTGTTGGATTGGAGGAAGATTCTCATCCTCTCCTTTTAGTAGCTGTAGTTGGTGCCATCAAAGAGCGGTGGACGAGTGGTTGATTGTCCTTCGAAGAGTCCTGCATAATTACTTGAAGAAGCCATGGAAAGTTTCTCTCAAACGGTTAAGTCTTTCAGAGAGTTAGGCTCTGCTACCAATTGTTAGAATAGGTGCCCTACGCTAGAGGGGGGTGAATAGCGTTTTATGGACAAAATCAAAAACTTGCAGGAATATAATTGCGGAATTGAAAGAATGAAGGACACACCGAATTTTATACTGGTTCACACACACAACTTGTGTGGCTAATCCAGTCCTCCGAGAGACTCTCTCGAAGATTTCACTATCTAGGTTAAGCTTCCGGGTGCTTAACAAACCGTATACAATCCTAGAGCCCGATTCACACGAAACTCTACTTGCTTGAAGATACCTCACTTCAGCACTCTTCCTATAAGATGCTACAAGGGAACAATCCTCCCTTGAGGTGTATGAACAGCACTTTAAAAACACTCAAACAAAAGCTCTCTCAAAGAGTGGATATGAGTAACAAGTAAAACTCTATAAAGGCAACTCTCAATTCTCAAGAATATTGGCTCATAAAAATGTGTATGAATGTATAACAATGAATGCTTAAAAATGTAGAGAGTTGATCTATTTGAAAGAGAGGTTTAATGCCTCTCTTTATAGCTTCAAAAACTTATATGGACGTTGGGAACAAGTTCTGAACACCTTTAGACAAGATAACATGCAAGGTGGAAAAGGATTTTTGATTCTAACGGCACAACATCGATGTTGGGTATCACAACATCGATGTTTGTCCGTTGGATTTGAATTATTGAAGCCAACGGTCACTAAAACATCGATGTTTGCTATAGGAACATCGATGTTTTGAAACACTGCCAAAACAGATTTAAAGATGAGCATCATGTGAACATCGATGTCTGAATGATGAACATCGATGTTCTTTGTTGGAACATCGATGTTTGCCATTCGGACATCGATGTTTTGAGCCTCTGCCGAAGTTCTAAAGAGAACAAATTGAGGGAACATCGATGTCTTGAATTGGAACATCGATGTTCTGGTGCTGCAAAGAGTTTTAGGTGCAACGGTCACAAGAACATCGATGTTTGGGAAGCCAACATCGATGTTCTGGGCTACTGCCTGTTTTCTGGAGCATTGTTAGGCAGGAACATCGATGTTCGAAAACATGAACATCGATGTTCAATACTCAAAAATCATTTTTGTGTTTGATAGAGTGCTATTTGATGCATGTGTAAAATTGATTTTGTTTTGAGCCAATGTCTTTAGAAGAATTGAGTGTTTTACCCTTGTACATTTTGTGTTCCTAACCCATCTTGCTTGTTACTTCAATTCTTGTGCTCTTTTCTCTTGGGACCTTTGTTCTTTGATTGATTTTTTTTGCTTCAAGGTTGTTTGTCATCAATTGAGTCATGTTTTGTTTGTCAATATCAAAATCCTGAAATGAGACAAGGAGACATGAGTTCTAACAATATAGGCTCATATTGAAGGAAATCCATCCTCACCTTGGCTGATTACTCAACTCCGGGGACAATGACCGGTCCCAAGCCGGCTCCTCGGGAAACTGCCCGATATCCATACCTATATGGCAAAACAATATACTCACATAAATGCACATAATCGGTATACTATGATGCCAAAACTGCGAATACCCCATCCCGGTTCATATCCTTTATTTTCATCTTTTACCGAAAATATTATACCGTACGCATATCCGAATATAATTTCGGTACCATACTTTAATTAAAATTCTTTTCAAAATATTTTTCAGGAGTATTTATTTTCTTTCCCAAAAGAAAATATTTACCGTAAATTTATATATTTTCCAAAATAATTTCCGTTAAGCTATTTATTTCCCATATCAAATATCCTTTCAAAAATATAATTACTAGGAAATAATCTTTCTGAAAATTATAACATTTACATATTTCCAACTATTCATAAAAAATTATTACCTAACGTATTTAATCTCCAAAGATATTCTCATAAAAATTACTTACCATATCATTATTGAAATAACCAAAACATATTTATCTTAATTTTCCCAAAAATAGTCATATCCCGGATATATATATTACCATTTATATCAATCGTATACATATTAAAGGTATTTACCATATATTTATTTTAAGGATATAAATCATATGATATTTTTAGTTCCTTTAAAAAAAAAGTATAATCATTTAATTTGTTGTTACTTTCCCAAAAAAATATAATTTGTATAATCTATATATTATTATTATTTTTTTCTAGAAACATATATATTATTTTTATTATTTATTTTTTTATTTAAAACCAGACTGGGCCCAAAATCCAGCCCAGAATCCAAGCCCAAGGATAGGCCCAGGTGCCAAGGCTGCCAAGACCAGCAGCAGGCCCGTGTGAGCAGGCCCGTGCGCAGCCAGCAGCCCGCCAGCCCAAGGCATAGCCCAGAACCAGACCCGCCCGTGACCATCCTAACCGGGTCGTCAACACCAGCGGCTCACCTTGTGCAGATATGACGGCGCGACGACGTGGCACGCGGCAGGACGAACGGCGAGGCGAGGCGACGCAAACGAGGCGTCTAGCTGGCGGCGGCATGGCGTGGTCGTGGCGGCGAGGGAAGCGACGGTGGTGAGCTACTATCGGCGGCAGAGGTGGTGGTGAATAGGAGCGTGGAGGAAGAAGGAGATCGGTCCTCTGTGCAAGACGGTGGCTCGAGCTCAGACCTCGGTGATGGTCACGAGGCGGTCGGCAGCAGGAGGAGTTGCGGGTCGGGTCGTGCGAGGAAGAGGAGGGGCGGCAGGGGCAAGGTCGGTGGGTGGCTGCCGGTTCTATTTGTTTTTTTGTTGTTTTTTTTTCCTTTTCTCTCTTTATTTTATGGTTCCTCTCTTTTTTTTTCTTTCTTTCTTTTTTTTTCTTCTTTTTTTTTCCTCTTCTTTCTTTCCTCTCTTTTTTTTTTTCTCTTTTTCTTTTTCTTCTCCTCTTCTTCCCCTTTCTCTTCCTCTTCACCGGTTTTCCTACTTTTAAACTGTTTTTTTACTATACATCATGTGAAGCTTCAAATAATGTAGCTTGTCTGCATTATGAAGCGAGTCCGGTCTGGACCAGAAAATAACTGATACCCCCTTAGTTATTTTCCGGTGTGATTTTTCCGAGAATTCCGAAACCAGAAAAATACCGACTTAGGTCCGAAAAATCCACGAAAAAATCACGAGCGCGGGAAAAGCCTCGGTTACAAAAAACGATGCCCGATTTACCTTGAATTAGTTACCCAAGATTAATTCTTTCGGTAAATCACTGTAAAAAGACTTTTACAGTCCCGGTAAAAATCCAAATTTTTACCCGGGCTGTTACATTCTGCCCACCTTAAAAAGAATTTCGTCCTCAAAATTCCGTCTTATCCGTGGGTCCTACCATGATAAGCTTCTGGTATACTCCACCAGGTGTCCAACCCAACATAAGATACCGCTTATACCCTTAAGCGACATCTCATCCGCTTATAAATACCAAACCTCATAACTGAGACACTCACTCTCAGCCATGGACTCTCCACTCCGATCTCGAACTACCTCAGACTCCGAGAACAATAGCTATATCGGTGGCACTGCTTTCCCGACAAGCTCCGATGAAGAACCGCCAAAGAAGTGCTTCAAGACGAACATCATCGGCCTGAAGGAACAGATGGTCATCTCCAGCAGACGGCGAAAGAAGCGTCCCAACAAGAAAGCTGAAGATCGGAAGGGCAAGGCGACGACTGAAAGCAGCACTCCGCAGCAGACACTGACGCAGCTGAACGTCTCACTAAAGAAGATCAGCTCGGCGGTGATGCAGATAGAACTGGCGTGTGCAGAACTCTTCCCCCATATGAAAAACGTCCAAAAACTTGTAAAAGATCTAGAGAAGCAAGTAACTCCATAGAGTACTCCTTCTCCGTATTGTAAAACCGTTATGAAATAAATAAAATAAGTTTTCTTTTTAAATCAAAGTCTCTTATCACGAAATCTTATGTTTAACAGAAAATCAAAGCACCTCAAAGCAAATCAAAAATCAACAATAAGAATATAAAATCAAACATAAAGAAATTAAAAACAAAATTCGTTTAACAAAATCAAAACATAAAGAAATTAAAGCAAAAACATGTTTTCATGCTCGGCGCTCTAGATCGATCGTAACCATCCTCGATCCCGAGAAACGTGACATTCGGAGCTAACGGTGACGTCGGTTTCCCTCGTGAAAAAGACGACCGTTAACTCGCACGGTGACGATCACGAGAGCGTCCTGTGTCCCTCGAAAGAAACGATATCCACTTGTTCACAAATTCCACATGAGCCAAAAACGTCTGTCAAGTCTCGTATCCCTCCACGATGTCCGAACAGCTATAAGCTTGTCGCACATGCACTCTAGTCGAGGTACGGTCCCATCAGTCTAGCCTCAACGGTCACGGATGCATGTGATAAAATGTGCAAGAAAATACAGTAAAACCATGAAAAGAAACGCCAAGGTAGCCAGGGCGTTGAAAACCGCGAGATGGAAAAGGGCTGAAAAACACTAGCATTGTAGCCCGAAAAACGTATAAAGTAACAAAGCATTAAATGAAGCAATGGTAAAATTTTCAAAAAGCAAAATCTTGAAGAACGAAAACGGTTCAAGGTTAAAAGAATCTACTTTTCCTATCCCCGAAAAATATTTTATTTTTATTTCATCTTTCTTTTGTTTTTTTTCTTTCTTGCCTTCCTCTTCTTCTTTTTTTTTTACTATATATTTTTTTTCCTTTTCCCTTTTTCTTTTTTCTTTTTTACTATTTTTTTTCTTTTCTGTTTCTTTATCTCTTTTTTTTTCTCTTTTCTTTTCTATTTCCTTTTTCTTCTTTTCTCTTTTTTTTCTTTTTTTTGTTTTAACGGGGACAAGTGGGGTCTATACTTTGAAAAATTGGTAAAATTTTTCTATAAAAGGCGAAACAATGGAAAGAAAAAAAACCACAAAGCATCTAAAAGCAAACAACGCTCACGCAAACAAAACCACAACGCTCAGAAAAAACAAAATACCAACGCGTCCAAAATACGATGCCTGCTCCATCATCCGTCTTCTTCATCGAAGGTGCCAACCTAGGTAGAAGAAACCGGCTGGCCTACAGCATGATCAACGAGCGTCCGGAGGAATTACCGAATGAACTCGGCAGAATGCCTCGTCTGGTCTTCGTCGACGAACTCTACTCATCGAGATTATTCGTCACTCCCATGGAGGAGACGTTCTTCCTAGAGGACCATGGCACCCTGAGGACCTCCTTCTACGGCTCAGCTAACTCCGTCATGTTCTTCATCTCCGAGAGTCCAACCTAAGAGTTCAACCTAGAGTCCACCTGCCAATCCCTGGAGCAAGGCACCTACTACCAACTCTCGATGACGGCCCAAAGCATGCCCAGAATGACTCGACTACCTCCAACTTGGCCAAAGGCCCGACTACTGGTGTGCAACTGCAGAGGAGTCGCTAGGCGTTCCCAGGAGTTCTCGCGTACCCTGAGGGACCTGAAGAACCAATACAAGCCCAACATGGTTCTTCTCACGGAGACCCAGTGGCAACCTGAAGACAATCACGGTCTCATCCCACTTCGGTTCCCTACAGCAAACCGGTTCGAGCTCCCTGGCCAGAACAACGCGGGCGGCATGTGGTTCTCGTGGAGCGACAGGATCACGATCAACATCAACAATGACCCCAATAGCTTCAGGGTCAACGTCGTCCCAAGGAGAAGAATGTATTTTTATTTTTATAAAATCTCAATGTAATATTTATCTTTGTAATGAAATTATTAGTATTATTAATAATATTTATATTTTCGATTATTTATGGCATCAATTACCTCTTATGTGTATGTTGTGCGACAGCTGGCGACCCTTGACTGGATCCATAATGCACTAACTAAATGATATAAAATAATAAACAAATGGAGCGAACTATGCAAACAAGAACAACAAACACACAAGGACTGCCCAACAAGACCTAACGCCCGCTCCGCTACCAAAATGAAACGCCCCGACCCGTATTTACTGTACATAGTAAACACGTGCCGGAACTGTGACGACCCAACCAAACCAAGCCCAGCATACAGTGTATACAACAGATACTCGGGCTCAACAACCCAAAATAAAAGCAACAACAACAACATAACCGGCCCAATGGCCCAACAATAGCAAAAATAATGCACAGCGGAAGAGTTAATAACTCACTAAGACACTGTATGCGACACTGATGCAAACAATGGATCCGAGCCCTGTCCAAGGGATAATGCTGCAGCCTGTCTGGAATGCACCAAACCTGTACCACAAATAACTCATCCTACGGGATGAAAGCGCGCAGGTGAGGGGTGAGTCCGAAGTGCTCACAACCATGGATAGACGATCAATATGCAACACTAAAAATTACTCAAGGTCGAAAACAAGGTAAAACCGCCAAAATACACCAAACCGAAAGGCAAGACCAAAAACCGGTCCAAGACCAAAAAAAAAAAAGACTTAAACAAAAACCAATTTCCAATTTTATCTTTTCGGGCCCCGTCACGGATAAGCTAGGGGTCAGACCTGGTTATCAACATATTTCGGGTGCCAGACCAAATCCAAGGGAACCCAGGGATCGACATCCCAAAAATATAGAACCCAGGGATAGACATCCCAAAAATAATCACGGGATAGACATCCCAAGCATAGACATGCTTATCACAAGTAACCCAGGTCAAGGCCACCACAAAACAGTCTTAAACCATCGAGTCGTACCACTACTTACCACGTGACAATTATATTATCGTCATTTCAAACCAAGTCACAGGGATCAACATCCCTAACCAAATACCGGGATAGACATCCCTATCCAAATCCAAGGATCGACATCCTTATCACAATTTATTATTTATTCCATTATTCTTATGGCCAAAGACACGATAATAAATATCCAAAAACTCAACACGGGAATTAACATCCCAAAAACCCATCAAAGCACCGGGATAACATCCTGACAACAATCACAACAAAATGCGACAAACAACAGTGTAATAACCATCAAACACAACAACCGAGTAATATAGGCTCATATTGAAGGAAATCCATCCTCACCTTGGCCGATTACTCAACTCCGGAGACAATGACCGGTCCCAAGCCGGCTCCTCGGGAAACTGCCCGATATCCAAACCTATATGGCAAAACAATGTACTCACATAAATGCACATAATCGGTATACTATGATGCCAAAACTGCGAAATACCCCATCCCGGTTCATATCCTTTATTTTCATCTTTTACCGAAAATATTATACCATACGTATATCCGAATATAATTTTGGTACCATACTTTAATTAAAATTTTTTCAAAATATTTTTCAGGAGTATTTATTTTCTTTCCCAAAAAAAAATATTTACCTTAAATTTATATATTTTCCAAAATAATTTCCATTAAGCTATTTATTTCCCATATCAAATATCCTTTCAAAAATATAATTACTATGAAATAATCTTTCTGAAAATTATAACATTTACATATTTTATAACAGCCCGGGTAAAATTTTTAATTTTTACTTGGACTGTAGAAGTCTTTTTACCGTGATTTACTGTTGAATTAATCTTGGGTAATTAATTCAAGGTAAATAGGGAGTCGTTTTTCGAAACCGAGAGTTTTCCCGCGCTTGTGATTTTCCCGTGGATTTTTCGGAACTAAGTTGGTATTTTTCGGGTTCCGGAATTTCTCGGAAAATCACACCGGAAAATAACTAAGGAGGTATCGGTTATTTTTTGGTCCGGATCGGACTCGCCCGTAATATGGACGATTTGTATTATTTGGTGCTCACATGTTTAATAGTAAAAAAAAAAACAGATTAAAAGAAGGCAGCCGGTGGAAGAGGAGAAGAAGAGAAGAAAAAGAAAAGAAAGAAGAGAGAAAAAAGAGAAAAAAGAAGTAATCGGGGAAGGAAAAAAAAAAAGAAAAGGAAAGGAAGAAGAGGAGCAGCGCCGGCCGCCGACGCCACCTCGTGTCACTCGTCACCCCCCCTGCACACCTCCCGCCTTCGCAGAGCCGCCACCACCGATGAAGCCCCTCTTCCGTGCCGCCCCCGTCCTTCCTCCGTCGCGACGAAGCCGGCGAGTCCACCTGCAGCCGACAAACCCGACGACCCGTTCCCCTTACCCGGCACCTCTGCGCCCCTTCCACGCGTCAGCCGCCGTCTTCACTCCCCTGTCGCCGCCGCATGCTGCTCGCCTCGTCCCCGCCAGAGTCGTCGCTACCATGCCGATCGACGCGTCGCCGCCGCGCCTCTGCAAGTGAAGGTGAGCGACCCAGATGTGTGACCCGTTTGCTTGGTGGGCGACCCGGATGCCAGCGGGTTGGGTCTCGCGGGCTGGGCTGTGATTTCGTGGGCTGTGTGTGTGTGTGTGTGGGCTGGGTGTTGGGCTGAAACTGTGGCTTGGGCATGGGCTTGAATAGTCTACTGTTCAGGCCAAGTCCGATTAAATATAAAAAAAACTATATATACATATGTATTTATTATTCGTTTTCTGATATATAATTTTGAAAAAAAAATATATAGTTATTTTGAGTAAATTAATTCCAATTTAAATCTGGTATTTTTGTTAAAATATAAATATATTTACATGGTTAAATAATTAAGTTTTGTTTTAGAAACTATTATTAAATTGGAAAAAAATATATATGTACTATGAAATAATTTCTGTAAATTAATATGTATATTATTTTTGTCTGTGAAATTGTGATTGTGGTTTATGTAAATAAATATGTACTTTGGAAATTAAAGTTAATTATATTTTGTGTTGGAAAATATTATTATTATATATGTTTAGAAAGAGATAAATACTATACATATTTTCTGAAAATTATAAATACGTTATTATTTTCTGGAAAAATTATGATGATTATCATTTTGTAAATTATAATTGTTTTATGAAAATGTATTTTGAAAAAGAGTTTTAATTATATTCGGAAATACGTACGAGTAAAATATTTTCGACAAAAGATAATAAATAAAAGATGAGTAATCGGGATGGGATTAATT
>JAKUCV010007234.1:86560-129449 GCA_028386065.3 Turnera subulata
ATGATCTGGGTTACTTGTGATGGGCATGTTGATGCCGGTTTGATTGGGATGTTGATCCCTGAGTTTGATATTGGGATGTTGATCCCGGGTTCTTTTTGATCTGGCACCAGGAACAGGTTGATAACCTGGTACGACCCTAGCTTATCCGTGACGGGGCCCGGAAAGATAAAATTGGATAATTGGTTTTAATTGAGTCTTTGGGTTTGTCTGTTATTTTTGACTTGAGTAATTTTTAGTGTCCATATTGATCGTCTTTCCATGGTTGTGAGCATTTCGGACTCACCCCTCACCTGCGGGCTTTCATCCCATAGGATGAGTTATTTGTTGTACAGGTTGGGTGCATACCAGACAGGCTGCGGCGTAATCCCTTGGACAGGGCTTGGATCCATAGTTTGCATGTGTCGCATACAGTGTTAGTGAGATATTTAAGTCTTCCGCTGTGCAATGTTTTCGCTATTATTGGGCCATTGGGCCAGATTTGTTACATATGTTGTTTTATTATTTTGGGCCGTTGGGCCGAGTTATGGTTGTTTACACTGTATGCTGGCCTTGTTGGGCTGGGTTGTCACAGTTCCGGCTTGTGTTTACTGTGTACGGTAAATACGGGTCGGGGCGTTTCATATTTCCAACTATGCATAAAAAGATTATTACCTAACGTATTTAATCTCCAAAGATATTCTCATAAAAATTACTTACCATATCATTATTGAAATAACCATAACATATTTATCTTAATTTTCCCAAAAATAGTCATATCCCGGATGTATATATTACCATTTATATCCATAGTATACATATTAAAGGCATTTATTTTAAGGATATAAATCATATGATATTTTTAGTTCCTTTAAAAAAAAGTATAATCATTTAATTTGTTATTACTTTCCCAGAAAAATATAATTTGTATAATCTATATATTATTATTTTTTTCCAGAAACATATATATTATTTTTATTATTTATTTTTTTATCTAAAACCGGACTGGGCCCAAAATCCAGCCCAGAATCCAAGCCCAAGGATAGGCCCAGGTGCCAAGGCTGCCAAGACCAGCAGCAGGCCCGCGTGAGGAGGCCCGTGCGCAGCCAGTAGCCCGCCAGCCCAAGGCCTAGCCCAGAACCAGACCCGCCCGTGACCCATCCTAACCGGGTCGTCAACACCAGCGGCTCACCTTGTGCAGACATGACGGCGCGACGATGAGGCACGCGGCAGGACGAACGGCGAGGCGAGGCGAGGCGACGCAAACGAGGCGTCGAGCTGGCAGCGGCATGGCGTGGTCGTGGCGGCGAGGGAAGCGACGGTGGTGAGCTACTGTCGGCGGCAGAGGTGGTGGTGAATAGGAGCGGGGAGGAAGAAGGAGATCGGTCCTCTGTGCAAGACGGTGGCTCGAGCTCAGACCTCGGTGGTGGTCACGAGGCGGTCGACAGCAGGAGGAGCTGCGGGTCGGGTCGTGCGAGGAAGAGGAGGGGCGGCAGGGGCAAGGTCGGTGGGTGGCTGCCGGTTCTCTTTTTTTTTTTTGTTTTTTTTTCCTTTTCTCTCTTTATTTTCTGGTTCCTCTCTTTTTTTTTCTTTCTTTTTTTTCCTCTTCTTTCTTTCCTCTCTTTTTTTTTTTCTCTCTTTTTCTTTTTCTTCTCCTCTTCTTCCCGTTTCTTTTCCTCTTCACCGGTTTTCCTACTTTTAAACTGTTTTTTTACTATACATCATGTGAAGCTTCAAATAATGTAGCTTGTCTGCCTTATGAAGCGAGTCCGGTCCGGACCAGAAAATAACTGATACCCCCTTAGTTATTTTCCGGTGTGATTTTTTCGAGAATTCCGAAACCCGAAAAATACCGACTTAGGTCCGAAAAATCCACGGAAAAATCACGAGCGTGGGAAAAGCCTCGGTTACGAAAAACGACGCCCGATTTACCTTGAATTAATTACCCAAGATTAATTCTTTCGGTAAATCACTGCAAAAAACTTTTACAGTCCCGGTAAAAATCCAAATTTTTACCCGGGCTGTTACAGATTCTTTTGATACAGTAATTTATTGGAGTTATTTTACTACAAGAACAAGCTATTGAAGTTATTGTTCTAAATAATAGGATACTTTAAATTACTATTTTGATAATTGTCTCTACGATTTGTCTTATTATCTAATATTAAAAATTGAAATTTTTTATTTAGAAGACTCTTACAAGGAAATAAATCAATCAATTCGTAGCAATTATTTTTATCATATGTTTTTTTATTCCTGATTAACTTATTACATTCTAATATATTAGTTTGAACTCAATTATAAAGATGAATTAGTGATTTAACAAGAAATTTATAAGATTGACTATATAATTAGATGTAAATAAATAATTTATCTGCTATCTCATAAAAATTTTTATTTATCCTGGAATTTCATAAACAAAAATCAACTAAATAAAAAAATTAAGCAAATTTACATGTAAAATTTTAACCTTATATTTTCTTAGTCATGTGCTATAATATAAGTTTATTGCAAATTAAAAAAGAGAATTAAACTTTCAACTAAAAAAAAAAGAGATTTAATCAGATAAACTAAGTGATAAAGAACTTATAAATTATAATCAATCAAAAATTTCGGTGGGAAATCCCGAAATAAATAACTATATATAATTACTAAAATAATAATTTTAATTATCTATTGCGTTATTAAAAAAAATTGTAAGTGCAAAAATATTTTACTACAATCTGAAGTGTTTATCCTCGTTGTGCTGATTGGCTTTCTGCTCTGGTTAGTTCAAAAATAGTACCACTCCTTACCATCAAACTAAGCCTAACTTTATGTGTTGTTTTTTAATTTTTTTATACTAAAACTTTGTGTGTTGTTATTACATAATATGGTAATATGATAAGTCCAGGGGCCATGGCCACCCTCAGCACCCTCCGTCTGCCGCCACTGTGTGGCTAGACCACGTTTTATTCCTGAAACTTAATTCTCCCTTTGCCCCCACCCTTCTAACAAAAAAAAAAGTTGGACAATTTAGACATTTTGCATAAGATTGATGTGCGATCAATAATATATGGAATGCAAATATCGCTTCCCTTTTATGGTGCTTAGTGTACATTGTACAACCCCCATAATTTGGGAGTAAGCCTACAAGCATCGGGTGACAAGTTATCATCGATCATTCAAATATATCTTTTCATATTTAAAAAATTTAAAAATGATTTTAATAATTTTTCAAAAATAAGTAGTATTTATTTTTTTACCCCGAACTTATAGAAATTAGAAAATTTTTCTTTCTAGTTTTGCCTAAGTTTGATCTTCCTTAGTAACCTTCCAATGAAATTATATTTATCTAAAATATTTGAAATTTTTAAAAATATCTCTCCTTATTACTTTAAAATTACACCTCAAACTGATCTTCTTCACCATCCACAGGAGGAGATTAAGAGAAAACTAAAATCTTTTTTCTCAACATGATTTATTTTAGAAGAAAAAAAACTATTGAGAACAACTAATTACGTACCAAAACAAAAGATCATTGTATGGTGCTCTTGAAGTATCATATTTCTTTTAGAATTAACTTTTATAACAAGTTGATTATATATTAATAATTATTTTTTTAAAAAATTAGTCTTATAAATTTAACTATTATTAAATATTTTCTCATAAATATTTTTTTTTCTATTTAAGTTTAAACATTATTTACTGTCCTAAATTATAATTTAGAATTATTAAGAGGAACCTATTTATTTTAGGAAGTCAACCTATCAATTATAGCTTTTTAATAATTTTTAACGAACTAATAAAGTGACATGTGAATCTATCAACCAATAAATTGTAATAAAATTATTTTATTAAGAAATGGTGTCATGGTCGACCTATTAATTTTAAAATAATAATTCAAACATTTAAATAATTACACTTATTATTTACACAATCATATTTTAAATTATTATATCAATTACACTTATTATTTACACAATCATATTTTATACTATGAAACTACCAATTATAACTTTTTAATAAACTTTAACAAACTAATAAAGTGACATGCGAACCTATTAACCAGTAAAATAATAAAATTATTTTATCAACAAAGGGTGTCATGTCATGGTCGACCTCTTAATTTTAAAATAATAATTCAACTATTCATATATATATAATATATATATATATATAGGTCACTTTTAATTGCATGGCTTTAACATTGTTTATTCTACAAAATTAATATATCAATTCCATTAACTATTTACACAATCATATTTTGTACTGGGAACTTATCAATTACAACCTTTTAATAATTTTTAACGAACTAATAAAATGATATGTCAACCTATCAACCAGTAAGTTGTAATAAAATTATTTTATTAAGAAAGGGTGTCACGTCGACCAATTAATTTTAATAATTGGCAGTGGGTCGATTTCAAAAGTATTTGGGCTTACCAACGGTAATTAACCGCTCTAAGAAAGTCATCTTCAGCTCAGTAAGGGACAAGGTCTATAAAAAATTGAGTGGGTGGAAGGAGACGGCATTATCAAGAGCAGGAAAAGAGGTGCTTATCAAGTCTGTCGTGTAAAGTATTCTAACCTATATTATGAATAGTTTTCTTTTACTAGAGGTTACTTGTGATGAGATATAGAGGGCGACCTGTAAGTTCTGGTGGGACATGAAGATGGAAAAAAAAGACTTTGTTGGATCGCATGGGACAAACTGTGCATGTTTAACAAGTTAGGAAGATTAGGGTTCCGTAAGTTGGCTAAGTTCAATCTGGCTATGCTAGCGAAGCAAGGATGGCGTCTGCACTCTGCAGTAGAATCCAGATACCCTCTTGTCACGTGTCCTTAAAGCAAAATTTTATTGTAGGGGAGACTTTATGCACGCAAAATTGGGCCATTGGCTGATACAAGATGAAGCATTGTCTCGGCCCGCAGCTCCCAATAAGTTACAGGTTACCTCATGATCAACGCGGAAGCCATGGCTGATTGCAATAGAGGCAACTTACCACCAAACTAACATTGACTACAAGTGATAATATTATCATATATATTCATATTCAGAATTTAGGGAGGGCCTGGACCCTGTTTACCCCAGATCCGCCTCTGGTTACACGGTACGTAATGGATATCATTACCTTATGACTTTGTAAGAGGACAATGGAACAACAAATTCTCGAAGGACACCAATTTTGGTGAAAATGGATTTGGTCCCTATCTATTCAACCAAAAACCTGCAACTTTGTAGGGAGACTAAGCCAGGATTGCTTGCACTTAAAACCAACCTAAGAAGATGAATCATCCAGGTTTATAAAAAATGCCCTTTTTGTAGTGATGAAGATGAAACCAGCCTTCAGTTATTTAGAGACTTTAGTGGACCAAACAAGCTTGGGACTTGTCGCTGCTCAATGCACCAACTTCGGTTGTAGGCTCCATTTTTCAATGGTTGGGAGATTTGGGAGAAGGGTTGGACGTGGCGGTGTTCAGCCATGCTATAGTTCTAATGTGGGGTATGAGCACTGCACCTCGGCTTGGTTGGCAGGGATAAAGCCTCACAGATATAGGTAATAGGGTGACCCCCTGCATAAAGACAGCTCCAATACCTGAAGAGGAAGCATCTATTTCTAAGATAAACGGCTTGGAAAAATCTGGCAAAGCCAAAAGAGGGGCTTGAGTCATAAGTCTTTTAAGATGGAGAAAAGATTGTCGAGCAGCAAAAGTCCATTGAAAGGATTCAGACTTGAGCAAATCATATAAAGGTCGACAGAGAATGCCATAGCTGGAAATAAACCGCCTATAATAACCTGTTAAGCCAAGAAACCCACGAAGTTGCTTAAAAGAAGAGGGAGTGGGCCAATCAGTTACCGCATGCACTTTAGTAGGATCAGTAGAAACTCCAGCTAAAGAAATAATATGGCCTAAGTACTCAACCTGAGATACCCCAAAGAGACATTTACTGCGCTTAGCATAGAGCTGATGATCTTGTAATAGTTGGAAGGTGAGATGCAAATGCTCTAAGTGAGCATTCACAGAGGGGTTGTAGACAAGAATGTCAACAAAGAAAACTAAGATAAATTTACGGAGATAAGGGCAAAAAATCTCATTCATAAGGCTTTGGAATGTAGAGGGGGTATTAGTGAGACCAAAAGGCATTACTAGAAATTCATAGTGGCCATTGTGGGTTTTGAAGGCAGTTTTGTAGATGTTAGGGGTGTGCATACGGATTTGGTGATAACCAGATCGAAGATCGATCTTAGAAAGATAGTGGCTCCATGTAACTCCTCCAAAAGTTCCTCAATCAAAGAAATGAGAAATTTATCCTTGATGGTATGCTTGTTGAGCTCACGGTAATCCACACAAAGCCTCCAAGAACCATCCTTCTTTTTAACCAAAACAATTGGTGCAGCAAAGGGGCTAGTGCTATGCTGGATAATTCTAGAATATAACATTTCATGGATCAGGGATTCAACCACATCTTTTTGTGTGGAATTGAGTCTATGAGGCCGAATATTAATAGGAGAAGTCTGTGATGGTAAAGGAATATGGTGA
The DNA here is from genome assembly GCA_028386065.3 of Turnera subulata. Classification (NCBI taxonomy): domain Eukaryota; kingdom Viridiplantae; phylum Streptophyta; class Magnoliopsida; order Malpighiales; family Passifloraceae; genus Turnera; species Turnera subulata. Next base: position 93,062 of record JAKUCV010007234.1, read on the forward strand.
TCATGAGTTCGTGGAGAAGGTAAGGTAGTTGGTTCCTGAAAAAGATCAACGTAATTGCAATAATTGGTGTAATGGGGCAGCATTTAAAGGAGAATCATAAGGAGGTGGTGTATGGCAGGTAGAAAATTTGAGATGACACAAATGGACAAAAGCAAGGTCCTCTGGTTGCACAAGCAATTGGCATAATTCAGTGGCAGTAATAGTTTCCGTAGTTGTATTGATGCCGTACAGCACAATTGACAATTGGTTTGCCATTGTGATTGAGTTGCATTGTAAGTTTTTGAAAATTACACAGAACATCTCCAAGGCCTCGTAACCACTACATGCCCAAGATAAAATGATAAATTGAGTAGGAGGATATAAAAATCACTAGTGAAGGAGTTACTCTGCATAGACCAAGTGAGTTGAGAACACTTTGAAGTACATTGCACCACAGAACCATCAGCCACTGTCACAGGAACTGGAGTAATAGGAATGGTAGGCAAATTAAGCTGAGATGCAGTAATAGCATCAAAAAAATTGTGGGGGCTACCACTATCAACCAGGATGTGAATACTCTGTGAAAGCAAGGTGCCTTGAAATCGCATAGTGTCCATAGACTCCATACCACAAATAGCATTGAAAGACACTCTAGGAGGTTGATCCAGATCCTCAGCCAAGTCAATAGGTAAGATGAATTGAATCTCATTAGAAAGAGACACAGTATCAGAAGACTCACCAGAAGTGTGGAAAAGAAAAAGCTGACGGCCAACACATTTATGGGTGGGAGTACACTTGTTATCACACCTAAAATAGAGGTTTTTGGCTCGCTTATCCACTAATTCTGCTTCCGTGAGGCGTTTGAACCCAAGAAGTGAGAGTGGGTTGCGTTTGTGCAGGGGTAAGTAAGGCTGTTTAGGAGGTGGAGTGATGGTAGGCACAGGTGCCGGGGTAGGGACAGGGGTAAGTGGTGGTTTGTATGGTGTATAATGGGTTGGTTGGGTGGAAATGGCCAGAGTAAATGGTGTATAGGTAGGAAAGGGAAAGGGAGAGGCCATGACCTCAAATTGGGTAGCTTGCATACGGGCGAGAGCTTGAGCCTCCCGTAAAGTCTGGAGTCTCAACATACGAACCATGACAGCAATTTTGAGGTTCAAACCACCATAAAACATGCTAAGAGCTTGGGAGCCAGAAAGATCTACTCGATGCAACAATTGACCAAAAATTTTGAGAAATGAATGAAGATCACCAGTTTGTTTCAAATTAGACAGATCAACCAAGGGATCCTCATAAGCACTTTTGCCAAAATGGGCAGTGATAACATGAGCATATTCAGTCCAAGACACCGCGGATTCAATAGGAAAAGATCGCATAAATGACTGGTGCCACTCTAAAGCATCATCATGAAAATGGATCATAGCAAGAGTTGCCTTAGAGTCTTCGGGAGTGCGATGAGTGGTGAAGAAGTGATTACACTTGTAAAGCCAGCTTTCAACGTTGTCACCCACAAAAGTGGGAAAAACCAGCTTTGTGAGGAGCGTAGACAAATGCGAGGAGGAGGCCTGGCCGGAAACTGGGATCAAAACCTGATCCGATGAGGGACCCGATAGAGGGTTGGCAGAAGAGGACCCATGAAGAAGAGAAGTTCCATTGGGAGCAGCACTAGGCACCGGAGCATGCTCTTGAAGGCGGCAAAGGGTCTGCAGCACCGATTTGATGTCGGCCATATCGCGATCGTGTTTGGATTGAGCATCACTAAAGATCTAGTGCAATTCGGCGTAGCGTTGCTCCATTTGTTTGTATTGATCTTCCAATCGGTGAGCATCTTGAGATCGCAGCTCAGGCATCATTGGAAGGCCAAGGAGCGAACCTGGCTCTGCTACCAATGTTGCAGTAGTTTCTGCAATATAAGAAGAATTGGATATCTGGAAAAGTAGCGAGGAGTGTCTATTAATTGATACAACCGATTTCCCAAATACAAGACTAAGACTCTCTTTCCTATGGTGGGTACTAATAGACAGGTATAACAAATTCCCCGCAATACGGAGACGGCTCTCAAGTTAACATAAATGGGCCGAATACAATGGCCTAATAAACACCAAAAAATTCAAATAAATAAGGTAGTAATATGACATGTACAATGCCGTTTTGATAACACATAAAAAGGAATATTGTGTAACAAATTATTTTTACGATTTTATGGTCTTATCACATAATGCCTACCTGGGCTATTGATCGCTAAGTTTTAGCAGATTCATAAATCAATCCATAAAATCGATATAGTATAGTATGAATAATTCTTAAAGCATATATCTTACAGAGCATAGCATAACAGTCACCGGAAGTCCATATAATAGCAACAGATTCATAAAATCGATATAGTATAGTCTGAATAAGATATAGTATAGTCTGAATAAATCTTAAAGTGTTATAAAATTGGGAGAGAAATTCACTTCTTGATGGATTGATACAAGCTTGATCAAGGTAATAATCTAGCCTTGATGGAAGTAATACACCATTAATAGTAATAATACAACTTTGATAGTAATAGTAATAATGAAGATTAATAAAATATAGATGAAGGGAGATGGAGAGGAAAGGTGTATGTGTATGGAAATGAAGAGAGTAATCTTATGGTAGGATGTAAGTATATGAAAGTGAAGGAATGAAGGGGTATTTATAGTTGGAAATGGGAGGATAAAAACAAATAAGTATGATTAATTTAAAAGGATAAAATCAAAGGGATGTTAGGTAAAGGAAGATGATATTAGGATTATGACAAATGGAATTATGGAGGATAATTAGCCAAAGAGATAATTCCAAGTAGAAGTTTGGTATATGGGTAAAGTATTTACCAGGGGTAAATTCGGGTATGATAAAAATGAGTTTTACTGGATGGTAACAATGACATTTACCATAATTTATTTATAACACTCCCCCTTGAATGTCATTGCACCTTAGATAGAATACGCTTAGGAAGTACTGCCTCGTTAAAAACCTTACCAAGAAAAACCCAGTGGGACAAAAACTTGGTGAAGGAAAAAAGAGTGCAGTGCGTACTCTACTCCCCCTGATTTTGGCATCCCTTGATATCTCGAATCCTCCATAAACCAATCCTCTTCATCAATTCTTCAAAAGTTGTAGTAGGAACTGATTTTGTAAATATATCTGCCAGATTGTTACTTGAATGATTTTTGATGTATCCTCCCTTCAATTGGGCAATGCAGCTATCATTTTCTTCATAAATCGTCGTTGGAACATCTTCCTCGCTAACTAATCCATATGAATCTTGACAATACTGCATCATCGATCTTAGCCAAGCACATTTTCGGCTAACTTCATGTATGAACACAATTTCTCCATTATTTGAAGAGGCAACAACGATACTTTGTTTTCTGGTCACCATGATACTTGATGTATCTGCGTGTGCTTTAAGTGGATCAAATAAAAGACCTATATCTGCAAAACCAACTAGATGCACCTTGGCCTCACAAGGTTAAAATAATTCCATATACCAAAATAATAGAATATGTATTTATATATTATATTCCAATATAAATACGTTAGAGCAAAATTATATTTTGCAAATAAATTTATAGCAAAAGCTTCAGGCTTTATGTTACTAGCAAGATAAATTGCAGTGCGATGTGGTACTTCAAGACCAATCGATTAATCTAATCTTTTCAAAAAAATTTATCTTAAACTTTTTCCTTAAATATAGCACGGATTTGGAAACCTCTTCAGGAGTTCCAATAGTATTCAGATCACAAAAATAATGAAAACTTCACATATAGATCTAAATCATAAACATAAGCAACAATAATAATAAATTCAACACATATACTGATTAAATAAAACACATAGAGCATATATGCAAGAATAATTATACATCACATATCCAAATTGGCTCAAACCATGTAAAGATCAATTTAGTTTAATTGAATATATATATCCCAGGAATTAGTTGCTTCAGGCAACGTGAATCCTTCAAGGATTCTCATGTATATGTCATGACTTATGGATCCATATAAATAGGCTGTAATAGCATCCACTAGACGCATTTCTAGTTTTTCATGTATTGCCAGACTTATCAAACACTGAAAAGTAATTGCATTCACCACAGGGGAGTATGTCTTCTTATAATCACTACCAGGTCGTTGGATAAAATATTGTGCGACAAGTCGTGCTTTTATGTCTCACTATTAAATTTTCTTTTCACACAAATACCCATTTATAATCGATCGATTTTACACCATCAGGTGTACGGACTACAGGTCCGAAAAACTTCTGGCTTCACAAGCGAGTCTAACACAGCCTTAATTGCATCTCTCCAAATTGGCCAATCATTTCTGTGCCTACACTTATCAATAGTTGTAGGTTCATGATCCTCATTTTCTCATAATATTTAGCGCTATATTATGTGGAAAAATTTCGTTGACGGTTATTTCACGTCGGTTCCATCTTGTTCCTGACACAGTATAATTGATCGATATCTAATAATTTTTATTTATTTCAGGTACCTGAGTTACTTCTGGAACTTTATCAATTGTGTCAGAGACCTCTTCTGGAGGATTTTCCCCTTCTTGAGGATTTTCAATTTGAACCTCTACTGGAGGTCTAATTTTCTTGTTGGGGCCATCTTGTATCTTTGCTCCTTTTTCTCTATCGAGAATTTTTATCTTTGGAACCGAGTGGTATTCCACGCTTCTGGCGTACTCTAGATTCATTTGCATTCTTTGATTGTTCTTCAGGAACATCAATTTGAACAGGAGCATTTGCAGCTGGTATATAAGATTTGGTCACTTTATTTAAATCAATAAATATGTGTGGCAATTGATTTACTAAACTTTTGCAAATGAATCTTCTTTTGAACTTCAGGTTCACACTAATTTGTTCAAGGATCAAAACTGGATATTGATATAGCATTTCAGTAATCTCTTGTTCCAGCTGCTTATTTTCTCCCCCTGATGTTGGGTAAACACTTTTATCAAATTGACAATAAACAAATTTTACTGTAAATGAATCTCTAGTTGATTGTTCCAATTATTTTACAACTTATGGAGATTCATACCCAATATTCCCAATCTTCTTTAAGCACCCACTTTAGTTCCCTGTGGTGGAGCAATTGGTGCATAAGATGGGAGATATTAGGTTCGTGACCATGAATCAATTAAATGGGGAGATCTTATGATAACTTGTTGACCTGATGCATACAAGTGGTGCTGCATGTAAAATAGCATGTTCCCAAGTAGTAATTTCTCATTAGCAATGGTCTTGCAATTAATTGGAAATATTCAATAAACGATTCACCCATATCGTTTTAGGTATGAACATAAGCTACAGGATGTTCAACCATTATTTCCAATAATATACATTAACCATTAAAGGAATACACCAGTATCATCAAGACATATAGTCTTATAAAATAATTAGGGATGTGTACCCGCAATTTGCTTAATTTAAAAAATAAGCACGCAGTATGCCAAATTGCGTCTAATAAGCACACATTAGACCATCTAGTCGATGCATCAGTTAAAAACCATAAAATTACCTAGATGGTCAACATGGCGGATTTACTAGTCCGCGTACATGTCCCTAAATTGTTGATGCTCGTAGGCCAACCTCATCATAGAAAGGCCAAATAATTAATTTTTCTTCGTAGCAAGCAAACATATGGGAATTCATTGAATTGTAAAAACTTCTGGTTTTTCAATGGATGACCAAATAAATTTTCAATAATTCTACGCATTATTATTGATCCGGGATGGCCCAACCGGTCATGCCAAACAGGAAATCTACCAGCTAACTTCTAGTTGGTACCAGCTTCGGGCTGTGTAAACTATGTATTTTAATAACTTAGGAAAAATTATTTGCTAGCTTTAGGCTAATGTCAACTTCAGGCTACTGCATGCCAGTCTTTATAAACTAAAGGATAATGTAGATAATCTTTTCACAAATTGTTTATTACTGCAGCAGTAGCCTTTACAATACAGAGATATTCAATCATCTCTTTCACTTATTGTCTCAACGTAATATATATTTGAGACTTGAATAAAATATCCTTTTATTATTGTAAGCAGAAAAATTTTGCTCTTCAGGAATATAATAAAATTCATGCTCTTCCAGAGTGTAAATTCAGGCTCTTCCAGAGCGTAAATATATATAAATTCAGGCTCTTCCAGAGCGTAAATATATACTCTTCTAGAGCATAGTAAAATTTGTGCTCTTCTGGGGCATATTAATCTTCTTCTCCTCCTTTTAAGAACATATGCTACTTAAAAATAATTTCTGTTTATTAAATACGTAATGTGTTGTTGCATTGTCTACAGGACAAATGCCAGAATCATTATCATAGAAATCATAGTTTTATATTCATATTAAAAATTTAACAGATATAACATATTGTAACAGTAAATATAAGTAAAACTAAAATATAATATATAATATGATAAAATATAGCACATAAGGACATAATAAAACTAAACATAAAATTAAATTAAATTTTCTTTTGCAGCTTTATCTTAAAATATATATTCGCTTGTACCTTCAGGGTAAGCAAGATAAATAGTAATATTCAAAAATAATTATATCTGGAAGTTAATATCATAGCCATCATCTTGAACAAATTTGGTTTTAACAATATGAAATTTGTCCTTCAGGGACATTTAGTAAAATTCTATCAAATGGCTTGCTATACGCATGTTGACCAATGGCCTGTTCAAACGGCCAAACCAAAATTATCATTATATGGTCACATTCACTTCAGGGAATGGAGTAGAGCCAATTAGATGTGATTCATAATTTTTTAATAATAGCTTATTATTTTGTTTAGCCACAAGGAGGCATAAAATTAAATCTGAATTTTTTTTTTGAAGGCTTCTTCATGATATTGCTACTGCAGGAGCACATTTGATGTATGAAAAGTAGAATTTTTTTTTTTTCTAGAATGACCATCTTCTGGTGGTCATACCTTTCTTTTAAATTCTTTCAAAGATTTGCAGGACCTTTGACATTAAGATATCCAATCCTTAGATTGGCATGAAGATTTGATTCTTTCTTTTACGGTGTCTCTTATACCATTAACATTTAAATACATTTCAGCATCTAGTGCTCATGACAAATTTTTTTCGGAAATGTCAAGGCCTCAAATTCAAGTTTTGAAATATTGACCATGATAACAATAATGAAATAATATCAAAAGATATAAAACAAGTAATAAAGAGTAGTAGAACAATAATAATATGGAATAAATAATAAATATATGCTTACTCGATAAATCTTTCAGCAATATTAATAGAATACCAGTAAAGAATATGTAATACATATATACGCTTACTCGATAAATCTTTCAGCAATATTAATAACATAATAATAAAGAATATATAATATATACGCTTACTCGATAAATCTTTCAGCAATAATAATAGCATAATAATAAAGAATATATAACATATATAGAAAGGATGAAAGTAGTAATAAGAAAAGTTTTAGAAATAAATACCTTAATAGAATAGAGACTCGTGCTGATAACGTGTTATAAAATTGGGGGAGAAATTCTGTAACAGCCCAGGTAAAATTTTTGGATTTTTACCGGGACTGTAAAAGTCTCTTTACCGTGATTTACTGTTCAATTAATCTTGGGTAATTAATTCAAGGTAAATCGGGAGTCATTTTTCGAAACTGAGAGTTTTCCCGCGCTCGTGATTTTTCCGTGGATTTTTCGGGCCTAAGTCGGTATTTTTCGGGTCCCGGGATTCTCGGAAAAATCACACCGGAAAATAACTAAAGGGGTATCAGTTATTTTCTGGTTTGGGCCGGACTCGCTCCATAATGCAGACAAGCTGCATTATTGAGCAAGCCGCCGCCTGCACAGTTAAGTTCTTTTTTTTTTTCCTGTACACATGTGAAGTTTTTTTTCTCTGCCTCCCTGTGTGCTCGTGAACCGTATCTTCTCCTTCTCCTTGCCTCACCCTTTATGCCCATCTCCTCTTTTCTTCTCCTACCTTCACCATCGTCTCCTGCACCATCCACGAACCCGAGCCACCATCACCACCATCTTGCCGAGACACCACGCACGCCATCACCTCCACACACAACCCGTCTTCTTCCTCTACACACGCTCGAGACCACCACCTCCACCATACGCACCGCCCCCACACCCGTCTCCATCATCTACACCACCACTCGCCGCTCTTCCTTCTCCTTCCTTGCTGCCACGACAACCGCCTCCATCATCTCCTCAACGCCACCGTGAAGGAACAGTAGCCACCGCACGTGTTGCAGCCGCCGCTTCTCCCCTCGTTGCTTACGCCGACTAGTCGAGAAGCTCGACGAAGTGACCCTGCCGCCACACGCCTGCAACCACGCCGGCAGCCGACCGTCCCTGCCACCGTGCCTCTGTTCTGTGCTGCCACCCTTGCTCCCCCTGCATCGCGCCTCCGACCTTGTCGTCACCATCTCGCCCGCCATGCTCATGCACCAAGGTGAGTAGTTGCATGAGGTTGAAGACAATCGTTTTTTTGCACTGCACACACATGCACGTGGGCTGCAAGTGCAACATGCATGCATGGGCTAATATTAAGTGCATGTGGGCTTGGGTTTTGTTGGGTTTTAGTTTGGGTTGGTTAGGCTTGGGGTTTATGGTGGGCTTTGGTTTGGGTCTTGGCATGATGGGCTTGATGCTTTGGGCTTGGTTGGGCTGCTGTGTATTGGGCTCACTACGTGGGCCTGCCTGGGCTCTATGTAGTGGGCTGGGCAGCACTGTTCACGGCCCAATCCAAGTTAAAAAAATAAATAAATAAATAAAATAATAATAGTAATAATAAAAATAAAATCTGATATATATATATATATATATATTTATGATTAATACTTAGAAAATTAAATCATGGAAGTATTTTGGGAAAATATAAGATATGGGAATACATTAATATTTATGCATGCGGGAATAATTTGGGAAATATATATATATGTATATATTAATAAATTCGTATTTGTTATCAGAAAATAAGTTTATATGGTTATACTTCTGGAAATGGAGTTTTTTAAGGATAATAATACTTGGAAATTATATTTTGGAAAGTATAATAAATTTTATGGAAATATTATGGAAAATATATACAAATGTTATAATTTCCAGAAAAATTACGGTAATTATTATTTTGGGAAAGTATATTATTTTATGAAAATATTTTGATTTGATAGTTTTGGAAATATATTTTTGTAACCTTATATGCATACGATATATTTTCGATAAAGGGAAATAATAAAAGATATGTAATCGGGATGGGTATATTTCGCAGTATTGGCATCATAGTATACCGATTATGTGCATTTATGTGTATATACTGTTTTGTGGTATAGGTTTTGATGTCGGGCAGTTTCCCGAGGAGCCGGCGTCAGACCGGTCATTGTTTCTGGAGTTGAGTAATCGGCCAAGGTGAGGATGGATTTCCTTCAATATGTGCCTGTATTACTCGGTTGTTATGTTTTGTTGGTTATTGCATTGTTGAGTATTGTATTTGCTGTGTTATGTTTCGGGATGTTTATCCCATTGTCATGATTGTGGTCGGGATGTTTATCCCATGTTGGTTTTGGATGTTTATCCTTGCGTCTTTTTAGTTTAAGTATAATGGATTAATTATAAATTGTGATAAGGATGTCGATCCTTGATTTTGGATGGAGATGTCTATCCCGGTATTTTGGTTAGGGATGTCGATCCCTGTGATTTGATTTTGACGATAATATAATTGTCAAGTGATAAGTAGTGGTACGACTCGATGGTTTAAGACTGATTCGTGGTGGCCGTGACCTGGGTTACTTGTGATAAGCATGTCTATGCTTGGGATGTCTATCCCGTGATTATTTTTGGGATGTCTATCCCTGGGTTCGTATTTTTGGGATGTCGTTCCCTGGGTTCTCTGGATTTGGTCTGGCACCCGGAATATGTTGATAACCAGGTCTGACCTCTAGCTTATCCGTGACGGGGCCCGGAAAAGATAAAATTGGAAAATTGGATTTTATTTGAGTCTTTTTGGTCTTGGGCCAGTTTTGGATCGTGTCTTTTCGATTTGGTGTATTTTGGTGGATTTTACTTGTTTTCGACCTTGAGTAATTTTAGTGTGCATATTGATTGTCTTTCCTTCGTCGGTGAGCACTTCGGACTCACCCTTCACCTGCGGGCTTTCATCCCGTCGGATGAGTTATTTTTGGTACAGGTTTGGTGCATTCCAGACAGGCTGCGGCGTTATCCCTTGAACAGGGCTCAGATCCATAGTTTGCATCGGTGTCGCATACAGTGTTTTTCTGAGTTATTAAGTCTTCCGTTGTGCATTATATTGATATTATTGGGCCACTGGGCCGGTCGAGTTATTGTTGTTGTTTTTACTTTGGGCTGTTGAGCCCGGATTTCTGTTATATACACTATATGCTGGGCTTGGTATGGTTGGGTCGTCACAGTTCCGGCACGTGTTTACTGTGTACGGTAAATACGGGTCGGGGCGTTTCATTTTGGTAGCGGAGCGGGCGTTAGGTCTTGTTGGGCAGTCCTTGTGTGTTTGTTGTCCTTGTTTGCATAGTTCGCTCCATTTGTTTATTATTTTATATCATTTAGTTAGTGCATTATGGATCCAGTCAAGGGACGCCAGCTGTCGCAGAACATACTCATAAGAGGTAATGATGCCATAAGTAAGCAGAAATATAAATATTATTAATAATACTAATATTTTGATTACAAAGAGAAACATTACATTGATATTTTATAAAAAAAAGAAAATACATTTATCGCCTTGGAACGACATTGACCCTGAAGCTAGTGGGGTCGTTGTTGATGTTGACTTGGATGCTGTCACTCCACGAGAACCACATGCCGCCCCTGTTGTTCTGGCCTGGAAGCTCGAACCGGTTTGCTTGGGGGAACTGGAGTGGGATGAGACCGTGATCGTCTTGAGGTTGCCAATGGGTCTCTATGAGAAGAACCATGTTTGGTTTGTATTGGTTCTTCAGGTCCCTCAGGGTATGCGAGAACTCCTGGGAACGCCTTGCGACTCCTCTGCAGTTCCACACTAGTAGTCGAGCCTTTGGCCAAGTTACGGGCAGACGAGTTACTCTGGGCATGCTCTGGGCCGTCATCGAGAGTTGGTAGTAAGTGCCTTGCTCCAGAGTATGGCAAGTGGACTCCAGGTTGAACTCCTGAAGTCTTTCGGAGATGAAGAACATGATGGAGTTTGCCGAGCCGTAGTAGGAGGTCCTCAGAGTGCCATGGTCCTCCAGGAAGAACGCCTCTTCCATGGAAGTGATGAAGAACCGCGATGAGTAGAGTTCGTCGACAAAGACCAGACGCGGCATCCTGCCGAGCTCGTTTGGTAGCTCTTCGGGACGCTCGTTGACCATGCTGTAGGCCAGTCGGTTTCTTCTGCCTAAGTTGGCACCTTCGACAAAGAAGACGGATGACGGAGCAGGCATGTTGTCTCAGACGCGTTGGTGTTTTGTTTTTTCAGAGTTTTGTGGTTTTGGTTGCCTGGATGTCTTGTTTTCTTTTAAATTCTTTTGATGATATACACCTCACCGCTCCGTCTTTTATACTCTTATGGAGAGTGTGATTACTGTTTTTGATTTTTAAGATCTGCTTTTTGAAAATTTGCTGTTGCTTTCATTTATTGCTTTGTCACATTATATGATTTTCTGGCTACCAATGCCAGAGTTTTTCAGCCTTTTTCCCTCTCATGATTTTCTTTCGCTCTGGCTACCTTGTCCTTTCTTTTTATGGTTTATCATTATTTTCTTGCATCTTTTATCACATGCATTCATGACCGTTGAGGCTAGACTGATGGGGCCGTACCTCGAGTAGAGCGCATGTGCGATAAGCTTACAGCTGTTCGGACATCGTGGAGAGATAAGAGACTTGACAGATGCGGAATTTGTGAACAGTGGATAACGTCTCTTTCGAGGGACACAGGACGCTCTCGAGATCGTCACCGTGCGAGTTAATGGATGTCTTTTCCACGAGGGAAACCGACGACACCGTTAGTTGCACGTGTTACGTTTCTTGGGTTCGAGGGTATTTACGTCCAATACGAGCACCGATCATGAAAACATGTTTTGTTTAACTTCTTTATGTTTTGATTTTGTTAAACGAATTTTGTTTATAATTTCTTTATATTTGATTTTATATTCTTATAGTTGATTTTTTTATTTTGCTTTGAGATGTTTTATTTTTCTGTTTAACGAGAGATTTCGTAACACAAGAGATTTTGATTAAAAAAGGAAACTTATTTTATTTAAAACATAATAGTTTTACAAACAGAGAAGAAGTACTCTATTGAGTTACGAAATCTCTCGTTAAACAGAAAAACAAAAGATTTTGATTAAAAAAGGAAACTTATTTTATTTAAAACATAATAGTTTTACAAACAGAGAAGAAGTACTCTATTGAGTTACATGCTTCTCTAAGTCTTTTACAAGTTTTTGGACGTTCTTCACGTGAGGGAAGAGCTCCGCGCACGCCAGTTCGATCTGCAACACCGCCGAGCTGATCTTCTTCAGAGAGACGTTCAGTTGCGTCAGCGTCTGCTGCGGAGTGCTGCTTTCAGCTATCGCCTTGCCCTTCTTATCCTCAGTTTTCTTGCTGGCACGCTTCTTTCGTCGTTTTGGGCAGACGACCACGTGTTTCTTCAGGCCGATGATGTTGGTTTTGAACCACTTCTTGGGAGGTTCTTCATCGGAGCTTGTCGGGAAAGCAGTACCACCGATGTAGCTGTTGTTCTCGGAGTCTGAGGTGGTTCTTGATCTTAGTGGAGAGTCCATGGCTGAGAGTGAGTGTCTCAGTTATGAGGATTGGTATTTATAAGCGGAGGAGATGCTGCTTACGGGTATAAGCAGTATCTCATGTTGAGTTTGGACACTTGGCAGAATGTGCCAGAAGCTTATCGCGGTAGGACCCACGGATAAGACGGAATTTCGGGGACGAAATTATTTTTAAGGTGGGTAGACTGTAACAGCCCGGGTAAAATTTTTGGATTTTTACCGGGACTGTAAAAGTCTCTTTACCGTGATTTACTATTGAATTAATCTTGGGTAATTAATTCAAGGTAAATCGGGAGTCGTTTTTCGAAACTGAGAGTTTTCTCGTGCTCGTGATTTTTCCGTGGATTTTTCGGACCTAAGTCGGTATTTTTCGGGTCCCGAGATTCTCGAAAAAATCACACCGGAAAATAACTAAGGGGGTATCAGTTATTTTTTGGTCCGGACCGGACTCGCTCCATAATGCAGGCAAGCTGCATTATTGAGCAAGCCGCCGCCTGCACAGTTAAGTTCTTTTTTTTCTTTTTTTTTTCCTGTACACATGTGAAGTTTTTTTCTCTGCCTCCCTGTGTGCTCGTGAACTGTATCTTCTCCTTCTCCCTGCCTCACCCTTTATGCCCATCTCCTTTTTTCTTCTCCTACCTTCACCATCGTCTCCTGCACCATCCACGAACCCGAGCCACCATCACCACCACCTTGCCGAGACACCACGCACACCATCACCTCCACACACAACCCGTCTTCTTCCTCTACACACGCTCGAGACCACCACCTCCACCATACGCACCGCCCCCATACCCGTCTCCATCAACTACACCACCACTCGCCGCTCTCCCTTCTCCTTCCTTGCTGCCACGACAACCGCCTCCATCATCTCCTCAACGCCACCGTGAAGGAACAGTAGCCACCGCACGTGTTGCAGCCGCTGCTTCTCCCCTCGTTGCTTACGCCGACTAGTCGAGAAGCTCGACGAAGTGACCCTGCCGCCACACGCCTGCAACCACGCCGGCAGCCGACCCTCCTTACCACCATGCCTCTGTTCCGTGCTGCCACCCTTTCTCCCCTGCATCGCGCCTCCGACCTTGTCGCCGCCGTCTCGCCCGCCATGCTCATGCACCAAGGTGAGTAGTTGCATGAGGTTGAAGACAATCGTTTTTTTTGCACTGCACACACATGCACGTGGGCTGCAAGTGCAACATGCATGCATGGGCTAATATGAAGTGCATGTGGGCTTGGGTTTTGTTGGGTTTTAGTTTGGGTTGGTTGGGCTTGGGGTTTATGGTGGGCTTTGGTTTGGGTCTTTGCATGATGGGCTTGATGCTTTGGGCTTGGTTGGGCTGCTGGGCTGCTGTGTGTTGGGCTTGCTACGTGGGCCTGCCTGGGCTCTATGTAGTGGGCTGGGCAGCACTGTTCACGGCCCAATCCAAGTTAAAAAAAAAACAAATAAATAAAATAATAATAGTAATAATAAAAATAAAATCTGATATATATATATATTTTTATGATTAATACTTAGAAAATTAAATCGTGGAAGTATTTTGGGAAAATATAAGATATGGGAAATAATTAATATTTATGCATGCGGGAATAATTTGGGAAATATATATATGTATATATTAATAAATTCGTATTTATTATCAAAAAATAAGTTTATATGGTTATACTTCTGGAAATGGAGTTTTTTAATGATAATAATACTTGGAAATTATATTTTGGAAAGTATAATAAATTTTATGAAAATATTATGGAAAATATATACAAATGTTATAATTTCCAGAAAAATTACGGTAATTATTATTTTGGAAAAGTATATTATTTTATGAAAATATTTTGATATAATAGTTTTGGAAATATATTTTTGTAACCTTATATGCATACGATATATTTTCGGTAAAGGGAAATAATAAAAGGTATGTAATCGGGATGGGTATATTTCGCAGTATTGGCATCATAGTATACCGATTATGTGCATTTATGTGTATATACTGTTTTGTGGTATAGGTTTTGATGTCGGGCAGTTTCCCGAGGAGCCGGCGTCGGACCGGTCATTGTTTCTGGAGTTGAGTAATCGGCCAAGGTGAGGATGGATTTCCTTCAATATGTGCCTGTATTACTCGGTTGTTATGTTTTGTTGGTTATTGCACTGTTGAGTATTGTATTTGTTGTGTTATGTTTCGGGATGTTTATCCCATTGTCATGATTGTGGTCGGGATGTTTATCCCATGTTGGTTTTGGATGTTTATCCTTGCGTCTTTTTAGTTTAAGTATAATTGATTAATTATAAATTGTGATAAGGATGTCGATCCTTGATTTTGGATGGAGATGTCTATCCTGGTATTTTGGTTAGGGATGTCGATCCCTGTGATTTGATTTTGACGATAATATAATTGTCACGTGATAAGTAGTGGTACGACTCGATGGTTTAAGACTGTTTCGTGGTGGTCGTGACCTGGGTTACTTGTGATAAGCATGTCTATGCTTGGGATGTCTATCCCGTGATTATTTTTGGGATGTCTATCCCTGGGTTCGTATTTTTGGGATGTCGATCCCTGGGTTCTCTGGATTTGGTCTGGCACCCGGAATATGTTGATAACCAGGTCTGACCTCTAGCTTATCCGTGACGGGGCCCGGAAAAGATAAAATTGGAAAATTGAATTTTATTTGAGTCTTTTTGGTCTTGGACCAGTTTTGGGTCGTGTCTTTTCGATTTGGTGTATTTTGGTGGATTTCACTTGTTTTCGACCTTGAGTAATTTTAGTGTGCATATTGATTGTCTTTCCTTCGTCGGTCGGACTCACCCCTCACCTGCGGGCTTTCATCCCGTAGGATGAGTTATTTTTGGTACAGGTTTGGTGCATTCCAGACAGGCTGCGGCATTATCCCTTGGACAGGGCTCGGATCCATAGTTTGCATCGGTGTCGCATACAGTGTTTTTGTGAGTTATTAAGTCTTCCGCTGTGCATTATATTGATATTATTGGGCCACTGGGCCGGTCGAGTTATTGTTGTTGTTTTTACTTTGGGCTGTTGAGCCCGGATTTCTGTTATATACACTGTATGCTGGGCTTGGTATGGTTGGGTCGTCACAGTTCCGGCACGTGTTTACTGTGTACGATAAATACGGGTCGGGGCGTTTCAAATTCACTTCTTGATGGAATGATACAAGCTTGATCAAGGTAATAATCTAACCTTGATGGAAGTAATACACCATTAATAGTAATAATACAACTTTGATAGTAATAGTAATAATGAAGATTAATAAAATATAGATGAAGGGAGATGGAGAGGAAAGGTGTATGTGTATGGAAATGAAGAGAGTAATCTTATGGTAGGATGTAAGTATATGAAAGTGAAGGAATGAAGGGGTATTTATAGTTGGAAATGGGAGGATAAAAACAAATAAGTATGATTAATTTAAAAAGATAAAATCAAAGGGATATTAGGTAAAGGAAGATGATATTAGGATTATGACAAATGGAATTATGGAGGATAATTAGCCAAAGAGATAATTCCAAGTAGAAGTTTGGTGTATGGGTAAAGTATTTACCGAGGGTAAATTCGGGTATGATAAAAATTAGTTTTACTGGATGGTAACAATGACATTCACCATAATTTATTTATAACATAAAGCGTATATTTTAAGGAGCATAGATAATAGTCTAAAGCATTGAATGCAATTTATAATGGTTAAAACCAGCAATTTAAAATCTTTAAAACCATAAAAAACACAACACAATTATTTACTACTATTTGTGTGCATTTGTGTGCAGGCTTCTTCATGGTAGGTCATAAGTTTCTGGATGGATTTTCCTAAGCATCCTCAGCAGGACCCAAAGCTGCCTGAACAAGAAAATCATACATAATTGGGGGACCCACATGAAGACAAATGTTTTAATATAAGAGATCCACGGGTAAAATGCATGTTTGGTCATTGAACTATATATGCGCGCTGGATTTTGGTCATTGTACCCATTTTTACTGGATTTTGGTCATCGTACCATTTGAATTTGCACGATTTCAGTCACGTCTGCTAATTGGGGTCCAATTTTTACACGTGGCAATTTGTTATTGGCGACATGTTGGGTTGTGGGCCCTATGCGCCTTGCCCAGCCCATGAGACCCGGGTCCGTGAAAAATTTGACCCGTTCGCATCCAGAACGGGTCTAGCTCCCCACAAGCATGCCAAACACCCCCAAAGGAAATTAATTATGATTTATGATAAGAAAGAAATTAATTATCAATTAATTAAATTATAAACAACAAAATTAGTTATCATGATAAGAAAGAAGTTAATTATCAATGATAAAATTAGTTATCGTGATAAGAAAGAAATTAATTATGATTTATGATAAGAAAGAAATTTATTATCAATTAATTAAATTATAAACAATAAAATTAATTATCAATTAATTTCATTCTCACTAAATACTTTGTATGATAAAAAAATCACATACTAATAATCATGACTACTTATTACAAATTTAATTAAAACCCATGGTTTTCATTAATAAAATATAAAAAGGAAGCTTTGACTGATTATTAGCTAAAACATCTATAATAATTATAAAATTTTTTAAAGGAAATTAGTTATGATTTATGATAGGAAAGAAATTAATTATCAATTAATTAAATTATAAACAACAAAATTAGCAACGTTGCAAAACTAAAAAGAAAAGTAAAACTAAAAGAAAACACCCCAACATTGTTCCCACCGATGCCCTCATCGTCACCGACGCCGCCACCACCAGTGCCCACATCGTCGTCGCCCCAACCCTTCACCTGAGCTCCACTCCCTGCAATCGCCACAGCAAGCCACCGAAACTGCCTCACATACTCTCCCAATCCAGCCTCAGCCCTTCATCGTCGCCGCCGCAGCCAAAATTGCAGCAGATTGATTGGGATTTTTTAATTGGTGGTGTGTTTTGGTGGTGGCGGATTGATAGTGTGTTGGTGGTGGCGGAGGAGGATTTTGAGGGAGTAGGAGGAGGATGAGGCTTTGGTGGGTGGAGGAAACCCAGTCACCACCACAAACATCCAACCATCGCCGGCCACCACCTCGACCGCTGGAAACCCTCTGTTTGTAGTGCGTTCTGTTCTAATGGCTTCACTCTTTGCTTGCTCTGCAAGTGTCTAGTTAAATGATCATGGTCAGTCCCCCTTTAGCTAACCTTTTTCTATGTAGTACGTACTTCTTCTGGTTGTTCTTGCTTTTCACATTATTGTTTGACTTATAGATTGGTACTTTTGGTTCCCTCTCTATGCCTGTGCTTGCTTAGTTAACCTGATGAATTGGTCAGGCTCGTCAAAAAGAATAATGAGGCAAATAGCGAAGATGACAGTACTGTTAGGTACTTTCTTGTTTGTCAAAGTTGTAGTGGAAGATTTTAGAAGTGGAAAAGCTGGCTTTTGGTCGTTGGATTTGAGTGAAAGAGTTATGAGGGAAAAAACTGGGAGTGGGTTGGTTGTCGTTTCCATGCTCTTGCATCTGGAAGCTTGTACATGTGAGCCAAAGCATCCCTTGCCTACTGGCGGCGACGGCGATGTGGGCACTGGTGGTGGCGGTCGGTGACGATGAGGGCATCGGACGTTGCAAGGAGGAAGAGCTTTTAGTTTTGCTTTTCTTTTTAGTTTTGCAACATTGTTAATTTTGTTGTTTATAATTTAATTAATTGATAATTAATTTTTTTCCTATCATAAATCATAATCAATTTCCTTTAGGGGTGTTTGGCATGCTTGTGGGGAGCTAGACCCGTTTTGGATGCGAACGGGTCAAATTTTTCACGGACCCGGGTCTTATGGGCTGGGCAAGGCGCATAGGACCCACAACCCAACATGTCACCAATAACAAATTGCCACGTGTAAAAATTGGACCCCAGTTAGCCGACGTGACTGAAATCGTGCAAATTCAAATGGTACAATGACCAAAATCCAGCAAAAATGGGTAGAGTGACTAAAATCCAGCGCGCATATATAGTTCAATGACCAAACATGCATTTTACTTACACAGGAATCTTACCAAGGTATGTTAGAATTACCCTTCTTTAACAGATTTCTTGGTTTAAAAGGTGGCACAACGCCTGTATTAAAAACTTAAACTGCTAGGACAGACCGTGGCCACGTTTGTTAAGTATAGATAACCAGGCTGTAGGAGCAAAAACCTATTTTGATGGGAAGCGAACTCTCGCCGACTCCAGGACCGTCTCCCCATACCTATACCTACGCAGTTATAAATAGATAGGGAGGGGCTTCTCCCTATGCGCCCATAAATTCAGAATAATACAGAATTCGCAATATGTAGAGATCCGTGGCTGCTTGCTTTTCTCTTTTTTGGGTACGTGTATACTAGCCTACTTTTCTTTCATATATTTATTGATACATCATTACTATGCTTGCTATACAGCACTATTTGTATAGTGATTTTCTTTTTTGTTCTGCTATATATGTCGCAAGCGACACCATAGGTGGATGGTGTAGTTGTCCATCTATAAATTCTAGATCCGTCATACATATATGGTTGAAATAGTGAAAGCACTTAAGTTAGGAATTAGATCCAACTTAGAATCCAGAGACTATTTTTAATATATAACTCCATTCTGTACATAGGTTTTAGATTGCAGTCTAAAACTATTTTCATGTATATCTCTAAGGTTTAGATTCAGACTTATTCAAGGATCTTAATTCTAAAATTATTTTAAGTATCTGAAATCTACGATTATTTTTCCCTGCCTGTTGGATGTATAATTATAATATTAGTATACTCTTCGGTGCTGCTTAATTAATCTTTGTAGTAAGCTCCAAAATATACCATCATTGTCCTCAAAGATTACGAGTGGAGGTAGGTTTACGTACGATTACTTGCGAGTTGGTCGTGCAAGAAAATTATAAACTGGGATTATATATGGCCACTCGCACTTGGCACGCATAACCAATAAATAAACTGTATATATCCGGTGTGGTAGCTGAATTCAGCTCCATTGGAGATTTTTGCTCCACTTTGGCTATAAGTTAACTATCCTATAATTTTTCTAACATGCAGGATAAGTACTTTAAAACTCTTATATAAACACGCTAGCTCATTGTTAAATTATTATATATTATTTGTGTTTCCTAAACAAAAAGAATTAGTTATGATAACTACTTTCAGGCTGTCTTCGACTTAAAGAAGTAAACCGAGTTGGGTGGTGATCAGAAGAATCAATCTTACGTGGCAAGAGTCTGGCAAAGAAGAAGTGGTAGTAAAGGAAGAGGAGGAGGAGCTGAAACAGCAACGACAACAGCAGAGGTCATGGGGTAGTCTTCCCTATGATATTCTGGGGGAGATATTATCACATTTATATGGTGGGGACTAAAATACTTTTCATGCAGTGTGTAAAGCTTGGCGATCTGTCGTGACTACTACAACAATTAGGACGACACCAATAGTGGACCTCCTTGGCAAATTATTTTCGGAGGAGGAATCGGAAACTCCTCTACTGTTGCAGCACCCCGCTCGCGGGACTATGTGCAGTGTCTTTCATCCGATAAGGAATGATTTATACGATGGCATCAAGATCCCAGAACTAAGTGGAGCTCATGTTCACTTCTCTAATCACGGTTGGTTGCTCCTCTCTCGAGATGTTGATTTTACCGCATTCTTCCTCAATTCCTTTACAAGGCAGAGAATTGAACTACCTAAGCCGCCTAATAGATACCACTTCATGTCTTTCTTCGAGCCTCCCACTTGATCTCAGGAATGCTTGGTTGTTGGCCTTGGGAATCATAGAATTTGGGCGACTCTTAGATTTGGAAAAGGACGACAGGATTGGGTGGGTGTTGACTTTGGAATTAATTTTGGCTTTCTGCCGTTTATGAGTGCTCCAATTGCTTATAAGGGCCGAATTTGTTTTTTATGTGACAAGGGAAGAGTGATGATACTGGATTTGAACTTGAATAATATATGGGGTGTTCTTCCTCCTCCTATCACTGAGCAGGAGTTCTCCAATATGAGCCGCAGTTGGTGACGATGAGCTCGTGGTTGTTTTTGCACTACAACATTGGAAAAAGTTTTAGATTTTTAAGTGGGAAGGCATGAAGAAGAAATGGCAAACAATACATAGTTTGCCACCCAACAAGATGCTTTTTATTTCTTCTCAGGGCATGTCTTGTTTAGAGAGCTCTACAACTAGAGGAACGGGCAACAAGATTTATATCCCCATGTTGCATCAAGGTAAAACCTTATTCTACTCCATCACAACAGGCAATTACCATTCTTTCTATTATAGTGGCAGCCGTTCTTCTTCTTCTTCTTCTTCTTCATCATCAGCTGATGATACATTTAATTGTGGCTTAACGAGACAACTATGTGGTATTTGGATCAAACCTTCCTTGGGTAAAGACAAGTCGTCAGCATTAACGTTGAAGGATGATTTGTGTAAATGTCCTCCATTAAGTAGTCGATTATTGTCTCCCTCTTCTTGTTCTTATCCTTCTCCTGTATCGAAGTCTCGACCACCACATCCTTGGCTTATTTGCTATGGAGGGGAGCATATGCCAAACCCAATTCTTACTAATATACCATCAGGAACTACCAGAATGGTCCCAATGGATATGCAAAATAAATCCATATGCGCTTCTTCTTATGGATGTTTAGTGGTGAAAGAAGAAGGTGCCTCCGCCTCAAATAATGTCCAGTACTTTGTTCTGGACGTTGCAACGGGGCGGAGAATTCGACTTCCTCCTATTGTGGATTTTTGTTGCAAAGAATGCCTTCTTTCAGCATCTCCATCTGATTCTAACTGTCACGTAATATTTATTGATGATGATGAGGGATGTATGATGTTTTGCAAGTTGGGTGATGATAAGTTTGTTAAGGTAGATTATTCAATTATGGTGGAGAATTTTCAGGCAATAATGGCCACAGGAGGGAAGATATATGGTTACGATTTCGATAGAGAAGAAATCACACATTTATGCATTCTTGAAATTTTGGAGGGATCAACAGTTCGGCTGATCGTGTGTTAACAAATGCCTGAGTTAATGGGCGATCTCGGCTATCAATGGATCGAATATATAATTGAATCTTCGGGTGACATTTTCTTGGTTTATGCACCTTGTTTGACTGATTTACAAGGCCCCGAGAGGTTTGATTTTCTAATTTTCAAGGCGGGATTATCCAATTGCATCTTGGAATGGATCAAAGTGGAAGACATAGGAGCACAAGCCATTTTTCTCCACAACTATACTAGTGGTGATGATACTTTTTGTTCTGCTAGTGATGCTACCTTTTGTTCTGCATCTGAACCGGCAATCAAAGGAAATTCTATCTACTATCTCGACCCACGTAATGGCATCATTTATGTTTGGGATTTAGAACTGCAAAGTGTAACCATGCAATATCCTTGTGCTAGTGTGGATGAGAACTCCACCAGTTATTTCCATTCCACCAGTTATTTTGGACTTGTTATTTCCATTCCACTTTAATTCAAAATGTCCAAAATGTCCAGGTTTATCATTTTATTTTCCAGATTGCAACTGTCAGGGTTAGGATATTCTTTTGATACAGTAATTTATTTTGGTTAAAATGTTTATTTATGTCCCTCCTCTTAATTCATTTTGTATTTGTTATCCCTCTTTATTTTTTTCATTTATATTGTCTCTCAATTCACAATTTACTGCATTACAGGTCCAATTTACCTCCAACAACCGGTAATTTATTGTGGTATTGACATGTTTTTTGGGACCCACGTTATACCATTTTTTTATTCTTCTTACCCCTTTTCTCTTTTTTCCCCCAATTAATTTCTAAAACTCTCTTTAATATAGTTAGCACATTAGTTACACGTGGATCTCACCCCCTTACTTCTACTATTGAATTTCCAAATTATGATCTTTAACCTAATTTATTTTAATAATGAGATTAAGAATCTTTAAAAAAGCCTACTCATTTTTCCTTCTCAAATTCTCCCCTTAATCTTCATATCTTTTAAATAAAATCAAGAAAAGAAATATGTATTCTTAATGTGGTAATCACCGTTAACCAAGGAAGCCAAAGATCAAAAGATCACCTTTGTACAGAAATTTAATGGCTCTCTAGTGGTGTTCTGTAAATAATATGGGCTTCAAGCCCCCACTTGGATCCAAAAAAAAAAACATGGTTCAAAAAGAAATCCAAGGAAAAGAAAATCAAAGAAGACCCTTGCAAAAACCATCGTCACCGTCGCCACCACCACTGCTGCCACCACTCTCTCATCATCTCCCCTCAATCCGTCTCCCTTTACGTCGCTGCAAATCCAACGACCACCTCCTGCTGCCACCCCCAAACTCACTTCTCCCCTTCTATAATAATCCTCAACTCGGCTCCAACCTACAACTCCTCCTCCGCCCAAAAGCACAAGCCCACAAGATCATCTCTATTCTCAAGCTTCTTCAGATCTAAATCCGAGAAATTAGATTTGGATCCTGTCGTGCCTCCTCACAGCTCGCCTTTTTGGTTCTCCGCCTCCTTCTCCTGCCTACGCGCTGCTTCATTGGAGTATTCGACAATCACCACCGAAACCACGAAGGCGGGCTCCCGCTTGACGTTTTTCTTTAAGTTTTAACCCGTTTCTCTCTCTCTCTCTTTTTTTTTTTTCTCATTACTGCTTTATTTGCGACAACGTTTTGGATGAGGATTTATATATTTAACACATCTCTCTTTTTTTTTTCTCATTACTGCTTTATTTGCGACAACGTTTTGGATGAGGATTTATATATTTAACACATACTTCACAGTTTCTTTTTCTTTTCTCTCTCTTCACAGGCTGGCACAGTATCTATGTAATTACTCCAAAAAAAATTAAAAGGATAATTACATGCTCCACATTTTTTTAAACAACTAATTACTTACTCTCCTCCACATTGAAATGGAAGGAACGGGGAGGAAACAAGGAAAATCAAGGAAAAAAAAAGGTGAGAGCGGACAGAAGACCACCGCGGGACCCACTGACACATGTCAATACCATGGAAGACCACTGGCTGCAGGCTGTAAAATGGGTCATGTGACCCGATAAATTATAAGTTAAGGGACTAAGTGAAAAAAATGAAAAAATGAAGAGAGATAATAAATGTAAAATTGACAAAGTAGAGGGACATAAAAAAAATTTTAACCAATTTATTTTAGTTACTTTTCTACGTGAACAATCTATTGAAGTTATTGTTCTAAATAATAGGATACTTTAAACTACTATTTTGATAATTGTCTCTGACGATTTGTCTTATTATTTATTATTAAAAATTATTATTTTTTTTTATTTAGAAAACTCTTACAAGGAAAGAAATCAATCGTAGCAATTATTTTATCTCGTGTGTTTTATTTTATTCGTGATTAACTTATTACTTTCTAGTACATTAGTTTGAACTCAATTATAAAGATGAATTAGTGATTTTACAAGAAATTTAGAAGATTGACTCTATAATTAGATGTAAATAAATAATTTATCTGCTATCTCATCAAAAATTTATTTATCCACGAATTTCATAAACAAAAGTGAACTAAATAAATGGTGAAGCATTGTCTCGGCCCGCAATGTAACCATTGGAGGATTTCACTGGACCATTAGCAATGGACAGTCTGTTCGTGTGTGGTCTGACATGTGGGCTGGTAACTCTGCTCTCTTCTAATCCCTGCATTGTGCAACGGTGTTTCCATATGGCAGCTGATGCTAGAGTATGCGAGCTGATAGACAAGGAACTGTGACGTTGAAAAATTGAGACAATCCAAAACCTGGTGGATACACAAGTTGCTACCAGAATCTGTCAGCTCCCAATAAGTTACAGGTTACCTCTTGATCAACTCCCCTGGCGATTCACCATGGAAGGTTGTTACACGGTACATCTTTGTTAAGAGGACAATGGAACAACAAATTCTCAAGGAAACCAATTTTGGAGGAAATGGATCTGGTTCCTTTCTATTCAACTAAAAATCTGCAACTTTCTATGGAGACTAAGCCAGAATGCGCTTGCAACCAGAACCAACCTGAGAAGACGAAACATCCAGATTCATCAAATATGCCCTTTTTGTAGTGATGAAGATGAAACCAGCCTACACTTATTTAGAGACTGTCAGTGGACCAAAAAAGCTTGCGACTTGTCGCTGCTCAATGCACCAACTTCGACTGTAGGCTCCATTTTTCAATGGTTGGGAGATTTTGAGGGAAAGGTTGGGCGGCGGTCTATAGTCCTAATGTGAGTGTGAGCACTGCACTTCGGCTCCATTGGCAGGGATATTGCTCCGTGACCGTGGCTTAAATTCGATGGCCTACAATTTGTGATTATTCTTCCCAAATGCATGTGAACTTGCTTAGTTTAAGTGGAGAGAACCGATTCGATGATTCCCGGGATAGACAAATTAACTGCTTCTCAATGAACCATACTGGAGGAGTCAGAGTAGTCTCATTTAAAACCCAACGACCTCGACAGAATATGCCTGCACGGAAAATTCCAAAAAAATTTCGGGGAGTCCCGAAATATTTTTGGAACGATAAAATGACAAGTATGTGGTCCCCACTACCCTTAAATTTTTTTTTTTTTTTATAGACTGTAAATGTGACAAAATGCAAACAAATGCAAGATAAAGATGTAAAAACGGACGGACAAATTTTTTGTACTAACAGTGGGCACTCTAGAAAGCCCGCAACCAGGTGATTTTCCAGCAACATGCAAGGAATCCACAAGCTATTGCTCACTTCGCTGCCCATAGCTTCCAAGACTTCTTGCGTGAAACTCGGAAGGACACCACTGCAAGTGCAACAGCCCCGCCCCACCGCATCCGGTGGAGACCACCAGCTCAGGGATTCATTATCGATTATAATACGTATATTGCATGTAAGAACGATGCCAATGGACATGGGGTTATAGCTCGGAATCATTGTGGGAGAGTCCTTTTCCCATGGATATCATGATGTACCTGGGGTTCTTGACCCGCTTGTAGGTGAAATCATGGCGGGACACATTGGTCTTCAACGTGCTCTGGATGCAGGGTGTAATAATGTCATCTAGGAAACGGATTGCTTGACCGTTGTCTTGCTGCTTCAACGTCAAGCAACACTTTATAATCTTGGTAGTATTTTATTACAGGAAATTAACTCTTTAGTTCCTTCTTCCAACTTTTTTCAAGTTAAGCATATCAAGAGGAGTGCCAACCATGTAGCACATTTACTAGCACATGAAGGATTTCATAACCTTATAGCGTGTGTTTGGGATGAGGAAATTCTTCGAACGCTATGTATTGCTCGAAATGATTGATCAAACAAATTTGCATAGTTTCTCAAAAAAAATATGGGTTTTGGGTATATTTGGTACCCGAATTTTACACTTTGCGTCAATCTTGTACCCAGAATTTTTGTTGAATCATTTATATACCCAGGCTTTTCTTGAGTAGGTCAATTGTGGATCTCGGGCTGGGTATATGCTAACGTAGGCGCTGCCCCAAATTGGGATGCTGCACGTCGTTCAAAACGACGTCGTATCATCGCGATACGACGCCGTTTTGAATCCATGTGGCAGATGGAGATCTCACATCCACTGTCTCAGCAGGTTCTACCTGGTTCCTACCTAGTTTAAGGGGTTCAACCAAAAAATTAAATGGAAAACAAATAATACCATAATTTTAATAAAAAAATAAAGGTATAAGGAAATTAATTTGAATGTAGGAAGACGAATAGGTAAATTAAAATCTATACTATGTATAAAAGCACGAAGTCACCAAAAGTTACGAAATTGAAATACCAAAATATTCTTCTCTTTTTTATTAAATTATGGTTTAATAGTCATTTAAAGAGTCAAAAAAATTTGTTTAATCCAACGGAAAAATAAGTCAATTTAATCCAACCGCAATTGAAAAATTAGTATTATCTTAAGCCACGATTGTAATCTAATTTTTCAATTGCGGTTGGATTAAATTGACTTATTTTTCCGTTGGATTAACAGAACACGCCTCACATGCAGCACAGTAACTGCGTAATTGAGGGCTGCCGCCGCCTCTTTCCGGTGTTGCCCGTGCTTTGCCTTTCTCATATGTCACCAGTGCCTTACCCGTGTTTTTCACTTCCATAAAAGCTATCACCATCTTCTTCTCTGCAAACACACACAAATAACCCAGTGCTGCCTTCTCCTTCCTCTCACCTGCAACCCCTGCAAAACTCCTCAACCACCCAGTACACCCATATTTCTTCTGCCTGTAAAATCCATAACCAGTGTTCTCTCCCTCCTGCAAAACCTACAACTCCGTTCATTCCTTCCCTGCAAACAAAACCAGTGCAACCATAAACACCAAACCAAACCACAAACTTAAAAAAAAAAAAAAACACACCATCCACCAATCACAACCCGCCAGCTCATCATCACCCCATCACCTTTCTTCCTCCTCTCCTGGTTACTGTTCACACGGATCTATTCCGCGCTGCCGTGCGCACCACGCCCACAGCTTCGTCTTCCTCATGTCGTCGCCAACCGGACAAACCTGCCACCGTCTGTCCTCGCTGCTCGACGCGCCGCCTACGGCCAGGGACCCGACAACCCGCTTTCCTTTCCTCCGTCACCGCCGCGCCACCTCCTCCCTCGCGACGCCTCCCCTTCAGCCGCGTTGCTGCCGTCGCGAAGTACCGCCCTTGCCCGCGCCTCACGCTGCCTAGACCGTCACTGCTCGCGCCGCCTCGCATCGCTTGCCTTTGAACCCATGGGTTCTCGGGTTGAAGGTGAGTGACGGGCAATCCGCATGCGTAAACGGGTTTGATGTTTTGGACCTGGGCTGAAGGCTGGGCCTCCTGGCCTATGCAGCAGGTTGGGCTGGAACTTTAGGCCCAGTCCGGTTGAAATTAAAAAAAAAAAAAGAGAGAAATAATATATGTATTTCTGATTAAAGAAAAAGGGTGTTTCTATAAAATATATTTTTCTGGAAAATAATATATGATAAATTTGATATATATATATATATATATATATATATATATATATGGTATGAATGTAATATGACTTATAAAAATTATTACCTTATGATAATTTTTAAAAAAAGGATATACGTACTACGAATACTTTGGAAAATAAATATGGTATATTTCTGGAGAATTATATATATAGTATAAAATCATATTTGAAATAATTACTTTGACATATTTTGGAGAAATTAAAATAATGACTTATATCTTTTGAAAATTACTGTCTTATGATAAATACTTTCTAGAAAAAGGATATATATTATGGAAATAGTTTTCTGAAAAATATATATATACGTGATTTTATGGTAACTATTTCTTTTGAAAAAGAATATAAGTTATAATAAATAATTATTTTTATAAAATATTTTTGGAACGGGTATTATCAAAGTATTAAATACAGGAATAATACCCGGATATAAATATGATACATTATTTTTGGAAATGGATTAATAATGGTAAATGATAATGTTCTTATCATAACCGAAGAAGCACCGGGGTAAATGGGAATATTACATTTTGTCATTCGTATACCATTGTTGTGCATCTTATATGTATGCATATTATTTGTTATATAGGAGTTGTTACCGAGCAGTTCAACGAGGAACCGACTGTGGAACCCGCTGAGGAATTCCATAACTGAAAATCGGCTAAAGTGAGGATGGATAACCCTTGATATGTTGCCTATGATACTATTATGTGATTCTCTGATACTTGATTGCTTGATTGAACTGCTGAGTTGATCATTGTTGGTTATTTGGTTTACGTGGTTATTGTTATTGTTGTGATTCGACTGTGTTGAGGTCCAGGTTGGTAAGTGGAATTAAACTGTGAATTGGATAATTGAGGATTGAATATTGGAAAATAGAAATTGAGTTGAGAAAGTGATTGGAAATGATGATGATTTAATTGTCACGTTGAAAGTAGCGGTACGACTAGATGGTTGGAGACTAGTTCTGTGGTGGCCATGGTCGGTTCTTGGTTTGGGATGTTGATCCCGGTTTGTTCTCTTTTGACCTGGCATCCGGAATTAGTAGATAACCTGGTACGACCCTAGCTTGTCCAATGATGGGGCCCGGATACTAAAATTAGAAAAGATAATGAGTGAGTCGTCTTTTGGTTTTGGTCTGTATTGTTCGGTATTGTCTTTGGTATGGTTGTGGTTGTTGCCTGTATTTCTTTCTTGAAGTATTATGGTTGCCTGCATATTTTGGTTTATCCATGATTGTGCTTAAATGCACCGATGAGCGTTTCGGACTCACCCCTCGCCTGCGGGGTTTCATCCCGTAAGATGAGTTATTCGTCGTTCAGGTACGATGCATTTTGGCGGCTGTAGCATACCCTCGGGCAGGACTCGGATCCATTAGACTGCATCGGGTATTGTATATATTGACATTGAGTTTATAAATGCTTCCGCTATGCTATTGATGTTGAGGTACCCAAGGTCGGGTGATTGTTATTATTTTGGGCCAATGGGCCGAGTTTCTGTTGTATTACACAGTTTGTGCCACGTGTCGGCACTGTTGTTTGGCAATTATTGTTTGTTGGGTAAATTTTAGTCGGGGTGTTTCAATTATTTTATAATTTTGTTTAATCTTTATTCTCTATTATTTCTATTTATCTATACAGAACTTTCAAAGTTATTATAGTGATAGGCCACAAAATTAATCCTGCACTTCTTCGTTATCCGATTTTTAATGTTATTTTTCTGTGATTAAAAAATTAATAGGCGAGCTACAATACATCCCCATCAATAAATTACAAGAAAACATGTCGGAAAATCAAAAGAAGTTCAACCTCAAAGTATTGGTGATGAGGTAAGGCTCTATAGATTCGTACAGTAATGAAAGATCAGAAGAAGGTGAAAGATGGAAAGTTATTTTCGTAGATAATGAAGTAAAAATACATTATGGAAAAATATATGCATATTTATTATTTATTCTGTTTAATAATATTTTAACTGCACAAATTATATTCATACGTTAAAATTAATTTCTGGCTCATATCTAGGAACATGAACACTGATTACGAAAAGAATAATAATAAAAAATAATTATCGTAAGAATTCCTGACCATTGTGCTTGTGGTTTATTGTCAACAAGGACTATGAAGAAGAAAAATTCTAAACCAATCGAATAGTTAACAAAAAAATATCGACGGTTACAAAAACTACGAAAAAGAATAATATAACTTAATAATCTTTTTCATTCATAATAAATTTAATAACAAAAATTATATAATTTCTAATATCAAAGAATACCAAATATCTTTAACAGTAATCAATTTATAAATTCCCATTCTAATACAAAATCTAATTCTAAACAATTAATCTGTCTAGATTATGAAAACACTCTTTGTGTATATTATATATAAGTTATTCTCAAGATAATGATTAATAAATAAATATTTATTTATATTTTCTCAACAAGTATAAAAAATGATGAAGAAAAATAATTATTCAAAATATTAGAATTTATGAAAAATAATAGCTGAAAATTCAGCGAAAACCATGAATAAAAATAATGTTTACCAGAAAGAACAATCATGAAGAAGAAAAATCACAAGAGCTCATGACATATGTGTTTTTAATTTATTATTAAGAAGAATTATGGAGAAGAAGAGTCGAGTAGTCTTCGAAAACTATAAACAAGAACAATGACAACGAAAAAGAATAATAACGGAAAAGAATTATCATTGGAATTCATGAGTGATGTGTTTGTGGTTTATTATCAACAAGGACTATGAGGAAGAAAAATTAAAATACAATCAAAAATTTAATGTAAGCTATCAAAAAAATCATCAACCACGAAAAAAATTAATAAAAAAATAATATAATTTAATAATCTCATTCATTAATAATAAACTTTAATAATTAAGATTATGTAATCTAAAATTTAAAGGAGTAACAAATATCATTGACAATAACCGATCAATTAATTCATATTTCATTGGTACTGCAATTCAATGAACCTGGAAACATGTTTTCTGCAGAAAAAAGTATACCATTCCATATCAATATTTTGTCTTTAATTCCAGGCAATATGCAGTGACATAGTAGAATACTAATTCTGAATTTAATAATCTATCTAACCTACATAATTTAGCTACCAAAAATTACACAGAAAAGAGACTATTAATAAAATCTTTAGACATAGCTGGATTATGATTTTTTGACAATTTCCTTGCATTCATCAATTCAGTCTCCAAATTTAACTTCTGAATTGAAATCTCGCATAACAAGACTTTCTTTCTTTCAGAAGCACATTCAAGTGCCTTTTCCGTCATCCTGTGAGATATTGTTAACTAAGATGATGAAGAAATTTGGGGGTGTGATAGTAAATCCCACTCACAAAACAAAAAAAAAAAAGAGAAAATTTGTGGAGGATTTGTGTGATTATAGATTGTGGGTAAAATTAGAGTTTAGTCGTCAAAGAGAACTGAAAATTATGAGTTTAGAAATTAGATTTGCTAAGTTTAAAAATTAGCATGGAAGAAAATATCTCGTGAAGGGTTGAGAAGAGGAGAAGGGGTTGAAGAGAGGAGAGAAATTTAATTTTTTTTAATTATATTTTGCGTGAGGATATGAGTGTTGTAGAGGAAAATTTATTTTTTTAATGATTTTGTTTATTGTTATTTAGTGTTTACAGTGCAGTACATCATGTAGCAAGTGAGCCACTATAAATTTGACACCTATTATGTTAACCGGCTGAATCCGGTCACTTTAAGTGGTGGGCTAAAATAATTGGTGCATTCCAAACCTATGGGCTAAAATCAAGACAAGGTTAGCTAATGGGCCAAAATCAAAACGAGTGCCAAATTAAGGTGTGAAGTGAGGTATTATGCCTATTTCATTATATCAATTAATTATATAATGCATATTTGTCTAGATTATGGAAAAAGAATTGTCCTTATTATACATATAAGTTTTTTTTTCAAGATGTTGATTAATACTATACCACATGGTGATTTTTTAAAATATAATGTTATAGAAAAAACTAGTTTAGAGAAAAATTACTAGCTCTTGTTCAATTTTTTCATAAATTAATTTAATTAATTTTATTTACATATTTTGTTTTTTATTAGTATTATTAAAAAATAATTTTGTTGTTATTTTTCTATATTATTAATAATTAATTTTAGAAAGTAAATATATTATTTTACCATACCAGATGCACCGTGAATAAAAACTAGTTTTATTATTGAATTTGGTAAAGCGTCATTAATATGCTTATTACCCAAAATTATGGAATAACTTATTCTAAAATAAAATTGTGGATTAACTTATTTTTTCTTTTTTTAGAAGCGTCGAAATCTCACTGCAATCAATTTAGTTTTATACATAAAATATTTTTACAAGAATGGGAAAAGTAAAAATAACAATTATCACGTTAAAAATCGAAAAACAAATGAAAAAAAAAACCCCCTTCAAAATTAACAAAAGGAAAGCCTTCTTTCAAAGCCACCACCCTCCTCTTCCATACCCCACACTGTCGCACGGCCGCCCTCTACCTCCTCCTCCCCTGCTCCTAAATCCACCAAATCTCCCATCTACTTCTTTCACATCTGGCCTTGCGATCCCTGCCGTCAACTCCCTTCTCCCCACTTGCACCACCGTCGTCACTACCCTCCCAACTCCTTCGTCCAGCCACCACGAGGGCCCTCCCTTGGCGGCGCCACCTCCTCAACAACCCAACAATCCCCACCATCAAAACCCTCCACTCATGGAGAAGGTACCCATCTTCATCTAGATCTACCGCAACGATGGCATGCCTGTCCTGATAGGTTTGGATTTCTTGTGTGGGGTGCTATAGAAGAGGAGATGGCTAGATTGTCGGTGTGAGCAGGATGGGAGGAAGGACATGGGGTCATTGGATTTGTAGTGAATAATGTGGGGAGGGAAGATGATGGGAGGGTGGTGATGGTGGTGGTCGGCTTCGTTGGTGGTGGTGTTGATATTTTCTTCTTATCTTTATTTTTTTTTGTTATAAACAACGGTTGATAAGAAAATATTGACATAAATTAGAGAAAAATAAGATCATGATTAGGATTTTCATGAGTCGTATGCTTAATCTCATTAGAATATTTTTTAAAAAATTTATTGTAAATTACGGAGAGAATGGAAGAGGAAAGTAGGATATTATTAAATTTTAAAAGGTGATTACTTCTGGGCAACCCCATGTTTTGGGTGTAAGTTTATAAACCTTAGGTGGCAACACGTTATTGGATTATTTAAGTATTATCCTTTTATATTTAAAAATTAAGAAAATAATTTTAATATTTTTAAAAAATTAAATAGTATTTATGTTTTAATCTCTTTGTAGAAATTATAAAATTTTCTTTTGTAGTTTTACCTGTCTATGTCCGTTAAAAAACCTTCCAATCAAGTTCTATTTATCTAAAACATTTGAATTTTTTTTTAAAAAAAGACTTCTTATTACATTAGAATTTTTTTATCCATCTACAAAACCATGATTTCATTACCAGGTCTCGTCCAATGCTTCATACATTTATAGCAACACCTTGAATGTGGAAGAAACCTTAAAATAAAAATATTACTATAATGACAAATAATTACAAGATCACCATTAATATTTTTTTGCAAATAAATCAACAGTAATATTTATTAGAATGGTAGATTTTCATTGATGATAAAATCAGGAGATTACATCATTGAGTGCGAACTGCACAATCAACATAGGAAAATCTTGAAGAAAAAAGTTTATACTTAGGCAAATTTTGGCATACTAAACATCTTCGTGTTCCAGTCTGCATTTCATTTGGTATGCATAAACCTAAGCGTACGTTGGTAACTAAGGATGGAATTTCTATTTGCAGAATCCCCAGTAGTACTTTGCATTATTAATCGCATATATGGCCGCAAAGCTGTCAAATTAGAGATCCACATCAAGGAAACCAGAAGAGGATGCAAAATTGAGACCAAATAGAATGGCGCTTGCTTCTGCACAATCCACGAAAAGTTGAGACGGAAGTTAATCTAAAATTAACCTGGAGAAATTAGCTGAAAACTAAAAGTTTTTTTTTCTCAACACGATTTATTGAAGATTATAAATTAACACTCCTAAAAAAAATTTAGCAGGATATCAACAATCATATATAATTTGTTTTTCTAATTAGGATATGAATAGTACACCAAATTAATAATAAAAATGGAGAAGATCTCTATATAAAAAAAGGAAAAGGAAAAGAAATAGAAATAATAATATAAAATTTAAAATTAAATAAGTGTCATAAAAAGGAAAATAATAATTAAACAAGTGATTATAAAAAATATAAAAGTTACAAATTAAAAAATGCAAATATTAGGGAATAATTAAATAGAATATGATATATACAAAAATGAAATCTATATAAAAGATGAAAATATATAATAAATTAAATAGAAAAACTATCCTTATAATGCTTTTTAAAACTTAAACTAATATTAAAAGAGGAAGAAACAAAAAAATAAAAATTATTACCAAATTTTAAAAAATATATCATGTTTTTTCAAAAAAAATTACAAAAATGAATATAAACTCCATCGAATGTAGGTAAAGCCAACATTATATTAATTTTTTCATTTCTATTTCTTCATTTTTTAACCTAGCTTTCTATTTTTATTATTAATTTGGTGTACTATTCATATCCTAATTAGAAAAACAAAAGTATATGATTGTTGATACAGCTAAATTGTTTTCAGGAGTATTAATTTATAATCTTTAATAAATCATGTTGAGAGGAAAAAAAACTTACAGTTTTCAGCTAATTTCTCCGGGTTAATTTTAGATTGACTTCTGTCTCAACTTTCCGTAGATTCTGCAGAAGCAATGGCCATTCTATCTGGTCTCAATTTTGCATCCTCTTCAGTTTTTCTTGATGTGGATTTCTAATCTGACAACTTTGCGGCCATACATGCGATTAATAATGCACAAGCACTGGGGATTCTGCAAATAGAAATTTCATCCTTAGTTACCAACATACGCTCAGTTTGGTTTATACATACCAAATGAAATGCAGAGTGAAATACGAATCTGTTTAGTATGCCAAAACTTGCCTAAGTAGAAACTTTTTTCTTTAAGACTTTCCTATGTCGATTGTGCAGTTCACACCGGTGTAGTTAGACCCAGGCCGGCCCAGACGGTTGAACTCGATTAACCGCGACCCGGTTGGTTTTCCGAGTCAATAAGTTCTTTGTTAATTTTCAGTTGAACTTGGGTTCGACCACATTTTACACAGGAAACCTGACCCGATAGCCCAACCGGGTCAACCTCCGGTCCTAGTTTAACTACATTGGTTCATGTAATCTCTTGATTTTACCATCATTGAAAATCTACCATTCCAATAAATATTATTGTTGATTTAGGTGCAAAAAAATGTTAATGGTAATCTTGTAATTATAGTAATATTTTTGTTTTAAGGTTTCTTCCACATTCAAGGTGTTGCTTTAAATGTATGAAGTATTGGACGAGACCTGGTAATCAAATCATGGTTTTGTGGATGGATGGATGAGGAAATTATAATGTAATAAGAAGTTTTTAAAAAAAAATTAAATGTTTTAGATAAATAGAACTTGATTAGAAGGTTTTTTTAACAGACATCAAAATTGTTTAAAAATAGGTGGACTGTAGACAAGTAAAACTACAAAGGAAAATTTTATAATTTCTACAAATTAGGGGATTAAAACATAAATACTATTTAATTTTTTAAAGATGTTAAAATTATTTTGTTAATTTTTAAATATAAAAAGATAATACCTAAATAATCCAATAATATGTTGCCACCTAAGGTTTGTAAGCTTACACCCAAAACATGGGGTTGTACACTAGAAGCCACAATTTTAAAAAGTTAAAAAGAGGGAATTTAGGAGTAAAAGTAGGATCAAGATTGTATGCCAATCAATTTAATTGGGGAGAGTTTTTACTAAAACTCGATTATTACTGAAGCGCCCCGACCCGTATTTACCGTACAGGGTAAACACGTGCCGGAACTGTTCTTACTACAGTAGCAGACAGTACATACAATGTATACTACAATACAAACAATTCCCAAATACAATATTCGTCACCCGATCCCGGGGACCTTTATTCAATCCATTACACACCAAACTAATCAACAACTGATATAGTACAACAACAACAACAATATCACAAAAGAAAGACAAGCAGCGGAAGACTAGAATGCAGATGCAGCGGAAGACTAGAATGCAGATGCAGCGGGGTATGGATCCGGGTCAGGTGGAGAAGTAAGCAGCAGCTAACGAACATCGTACCTGAACTACGATCAACCAAACCTACGGGATGAAACCCCGCAGGCGAGGGGTGAATCCGAAGTGCTCACCGACGAAGGAAAGACAATCAATATGCAACTAAAAATTACTCAAGGTCCAAATCACGTAAAAAAAACCACCAAATTAAAAGACAGGACCCAAAACCGGTCCAAGACCAAATGACTCAAATAAAATCATTTGTCCAATTTTATCTTTCCGGGCCCCGTCACGGATAAGCTAGGGTCGTACCAGGTTATCAACCTGTTCCTGGTGCCAGATCAAAAAGAACCCGGGATCAACATCCCAATATCAAACTCAGGGATCAACATCCCAATCAAACCGGCATCAACATGCCCATCACAAGTAACCCAGATCATGGCACCACAAAACAGTCA
>JAKUCV010007235.1:0-11209 GCA_028386065.3 Turnera subulata
GCTTGGTAATGGATGCAATGGCAAATTCTGGCATGCCTGGTGGTTAGAATGTGGGGCTCTAAAATCATTATTTCCCTCTCATTTCTCCCTGCGACCACCTCTTCCTCCATTGTAAATCTCTTTTTATGTCTTTGATTGAAATTGGCAGGCGCGCTGTTCTTGGGTTATGATTTTTGATGCCGTGGTATGGTATATCTTCGGCTGGTGCACAACAACAAAATTTTCAATGGTTTTGAAGTGAATTGGGACTCCTTGTTCGAGCTCATTTATCCAAAGTTTGGTGATTTGATTACTGCTGCTGATGCACTGCAAAGATGGAGAGGCGTCAAATGCCCCCTGAAAATGGTGTAACGTTTGTTTGATCCGCTTGTATGGATACCATGTGTTGTTAGTTAGGCCATGGTGATGCTATCTTTTGGAGGCCTTGTAAATTCTTGTAAAAAAAAAAAAAACGTTAAGAAGTTGGCAAGTGGAGAGTTTGATGCTTAACTATACATCGTCACATAATTTTCTGGCTAGCCAAAACAAATGCCCGGTAAACCATAGATTTATTAAACGAAAATAAAACAAGACATATCGATCGATTTTAAGGCTAACCTTGTCTCAAACAACAATTATGAGACCATGTTAGGAGAAACAAATTTTATTGTCATTCAACCGAGCGAAAAGACAATAAGCAAATTAATTAGAACCAAACCATTAGCATCAAAAGAAAGGAACCAAAACTTAAAAGCAGCCTTAAGAAGCAATATAGGGAGAGGTTATAGTTTCAGTGTAGGGTAGGGCCTTATCCTCCAAAATACTATACAATTCGATCTTCTTGGAGTACTTTTCAGCTTCATCACTTTCGTCAAGATTATTATACCACTTTAGCACATGAATTTTACCAAAGGCAAATTGAAGCATCATGTATCTACCATCCTTGAAAGACCGTGGTATGAAGTTGCACACGCATTCTACACGACCGCCCTCCCACACGTATCCACAAGAAGTGTATGAAATAAAGGGAACCCAGGAAGCCTCGTTGCAGTATTCCTTCATTATCCAAACAATATAATTGTTTTGCCCTTCTTTAAAAAGAAGCAAAAGATATTCCCCAACAACTCCCATGCTATAGCATGATCCAGAACCAGGAGAAATCTGATTTGGAGGGCTAGGGACATGATAAAACCTCTCCTTGTCCAAATCAAAAGCAATGATTTCAATATTTTTCTCGGCAGATCGCAAGGAATTTGCCCAACCCCCAATGAAGTGCTCCATTCACGAAGAGACCCATGTTCCCTTCTTCCATGTATCCCCTATTTTCAATGGATTTGAAGTATTGAAAGTGTTCAATGTATTGGAAGTATTCGTCAGTATTTTCCAAATTTTTCCAACAACCTGTTTTAAGCGAGAAAATTTCAACTTTGGGACCATCTCGACGTCGATCTGTAGCTACAATGGCCTTGTAATCATCAGAAGCCGAAACATACCCCAAACCATAAGCAATAGCAGATTTCCAATCATACAAGGGATTCACACCAGTGAAGGGCAATTCTGGCAATTTCCTACAGATATTGGTGAAAGGATTCCAGACAAATGTCTCCCACGTGCAGCAGTGGTTAGTAGCTTGCAAACAAACTAATCCGTTGCATGATCCGACAGAAGAATAATACCTCTTCGGACCTGATAACTCAGGTGCCATATAACCTCGATTGCTTACACCGCCGCTATAATCTGATAATACAATTGCAGTAAAAAGGCCTTGGTCATCGAATGACTTGATACCATACATTAGTTATGAGAATAGTGTTATGTCGGGGTGATAAAGGAGTTTTGGTACGTTGAATTTGATCGCCAGCAAAGAGAACAACGACTTTGAGACTGACCTGAATCGATCAACGGATTTGGAGGGTAGCAAATCTAGAATCTCCTCAACAATATCGGGGGTAAATAACTACGGTTTGGTGCTGCCATATTCGTGGAGATCACTGGTTGTTCCATATCGGTGGGCTTTGCTTGATCAATAAGTAACCTATTGTCGGGTGCCCTAGTGTTGTTATGCTTCATCTCCATAGCTGCTGTGTCATCGCTACCCTCTTCTCTCTTTTGTTCTTTTGATGAACTCGACGAAAACATACTTCTGCTATCAGCCATGGGAGAAGAAGAGACTGATGGTTTTCTTAATTTGTCTGTTTGTTTCTTCCTCGTGATTTGTATTTATAATTCCCATTTCCGTTTCGTTTTGGATTCAATTACGCACCGCCAAACCTAAACACTTCCTCTATTTTCTTTTTGTGTTTTTCTTTTTTTTTTCTGGGGGTGGGGGCTTTTTAATGTTTTTGGTGAAATTGGAGAAAAAAAAAACGATTGGAAATATTGTAAAGGTAGTTCTTTCTTTAAAGAAGGACTAGCTCACTTCCGTGGATTCCACGAGATTATTTACCTGTACAAACAAAAAAATAATTAAAATAAATTGGAGAAATAAAAAGAATATAAAAACAAACAGGATGTTTAATTAAGGGTGACAAAATAACTTTAATATTATACCACGTATGCAAATAAAAACAAAACAAAAGAAGAATAAGAGAGAAAAGAAGAATAAGAGAGAATAAGTAAATGATAGAGAAACCGTATCACACAGAGACTGTATCTAGACATTGTATAGTGCAAATAGAAACAAAATAAGCTAGACCTTGTGTAGTGCAAATAGAAACAAAATAAAGAACGAGTAAAAAAGAATGAATGAATAGAAAAACTGTATCACAGACAGAGACTATTATACATGCACAGATAGAGTCCTGTATTTGTATTTAAAGAGAGATGATAGAGAAGAAATTTGTGAAGAGATACACGATAAAAAAGATGATAAAAGGTTAGTTTTGAAAAACAATATTATTTTATCAGTTGTAAAGCTTATCAATCTAAAGCTAATACAATTCTTACCAGATAACAATTATAGAGTAAATGACGTAATATATATAATAATAATATATATATATATATATATATATAATATTGAATGACTTTTGCTTTCAAATCACTGACATAACTTATCAGTTTTTTCTAATAAGAGTTTAATTCTTATCAGATATAATTCATAGCTTTTGTGATGAGAGTTTAATTCTTATCAGGATCTTTTTAATATTAAATTTTTTTGGATAATTATATTTGTCACTGTGGCTATATGTCAAAATTTGATTGATTAAAGCTACACTTAAAACCCTCCACATGGCAATACATGAAGACCTTTAAAATCCTATGTGTCAACACCTGGTGAGGGTATCAGCTTTACATATATATAATAGATGTTAATCATGTAAAGTATAAGAAAGTACAACATGATATTATTGAAAGAAATATTATGTTACCGATACAGAAAAATGTAAATTTTCTTCTAAACTTCATTATATAAATTTTAAGACTAAGGTGCCGTTCCTCTTGGCCGATAATCACAAAATTCCACTGTTAACCAAATCTAACCAAGTAGGATTGAAATCTACCACCATTCAACTATTGCTTGGTTTCATAAGTGTAAGATATAACAAGCATTAGTTGAATGGTGGTAGACATAATCCTGAAAGATGTCTCAAGGTTTCTCAGCATTATGCATCATCTTGGAAAGAGTAGTGTTATTAGCATTGGGTTGAAACAGCAGCAGGTGGAGTACATAGCGGGCAGGTCACATAGTAGGGCCTAATGTTTTCTCTTCACCTACCTTGGCCTACCTCTATTGGGCATCCAAGTGATGAGTTAGTATTCCACATCGGATGAAAAGAGGCCAAGTGAACGATATATAAGTGAAGAGGACCCATGTACCCAATGCCTTAAGGTTTTGGGTTACTATGCATGTGGATCTCACTTGGGCCTCGCTTGTTTTCTATCCGGTTATCGGGCTACTCCCGGCGCCAATAAGTGGTAGCGTAGCCGATGGTTCGGCTGGGACCAAGATGGAAATCGCTACATGATTTGCCCCGTGGCTGCTGCCCCCACAAGGAGCGAGCTCGAGGCTCCGGATGTAGGCACATGTGTGGAGTTGTAAGACATGACTCTTGAAGACCTAAGAGTGTTGGCAGGCGGATGCTCCTAAGAGCGGGATTAATATCGTAAAGTGGGCCCTTGGATATGTCGTAGAAAAAGCTTCCGTTGCAGGGGGAGTATGCCCAAGCCCGATGTGGAAGAAACTCACACTTGAGGAGGAGATTGTTGGGTATCCAAGTGATGAGTTAGTGTCCCACATCAACACTCTTAAGACAGTCACTATAGGGAACCTGCCAATGTTGGTACCAGAGCCTGCCTTGATGAAGGAACCAACCAATATATAGGGGAACACAAGTTTGACAATTAATCAAGCCAGATTGCACGATATCACTCTTGGAGATGGAGCATTTCCGAAGAGAAATCGAAGGACATAAGATTGAATTATTATCAACACATTTGTTTCTTATTAGTTTCCACATCTTCTCCACTGGAATTGTAAAGCACCACATCCATTTGTAGAGAAGGCATTGGTTCATAGTACATAGATCAACAATGCCCAAGCCGCCGAATTACTTAGGAACTGCTTTCTTCTTCCAAGCCACAAAACATGTCTTCCTCTAACTCTCCAAACCATTTTAGAAAAAGTTCCTAATGATGGATATCAACTTCTCCGCTATAGTGACAGGGAGTTTGAAAAGAGACATATAAGGAACAAGCAATCCACACGGGATCAATTTGATTAGGGTGACTCTTCCACCGATAGATAGAATCGGCCTTTCCAAGCTTTTATTCTACACTTGAACTTATTCAAAACTAGGTTCCATTAGTTGATCTTTTTCATATTGGCGCCCAAAGGATGTTAAAGATCAGCACGATTTAAATTTAGATTGTTGTGATTTAGATTTAATCTTGATTGTTATCTTTTCAAATATCTATTAGATTAGGTATTAGTTAGCTTTATTTATTTTTTAAAGTTTTCAGAATATTGTTAGTTTCCTAATTTTTAGGTTAGATTATTAGTTCCTGTAGCCTATATACAGGCCTTGGTCCTCAATGGAATATGCATCCCAGAAAGTTTTCAAGCATTTTCTCTCTAACTTTTCTCTGAGTGTGTTTGAGAGGGTTTTCTCTCTATTCTTATTTGTTGTCTAGTTGTTAGTGTTAGTAAGTTTTTCTATCTTCCTCAACTCAGGTTCTACACAACCTGCCTGTGCAAGTTAGTCTTGCTTAGTCTCAGCACAGCCTGCCTGTGTGACGAGGTTGATAGTGTGCAAGGTTAGTGCTTATAGTGCTGCGCATTGTTCAACAATCTGGTAGCGGAGTAGGTCCTTCTTCTGGAGATGACGTAGCGGTGTTTTGTGAAAATTTTTTGTTGATACAGTGATTGACCTTCAAGTTATCTCCGAAATGGAGAAGCTCAACAACAACAACTATAGTACCTGGTCAACTTGCATGATGTCCTACTTGCAAGGACAAGATCTGTGGGAAGTGGTCCATGGTAGCAAGGTAACACAACCTCCAGATGCAAACGGAGACTTGCAGAAGTGGAAGATTAAAGTGGGCAAGGCAATGTTCACTTCAAGACAACAATAGAAAAGAAAATGCTGCAACGCATACAGAAAGCTGAAACTCCGAAAGAAGCTCGGGATACACTTGTCACTCGGTTTTCTAAAAAGAATGATACAATTCTTCAACTTTTAGAGAATGAGTTGTTGTCTGTGACACAAGGCAATATGACAATAGCACAACACTTTCACAAAGTGAAGTTTGTGTGCCGTGAGATTTCGGAATTGGATCCAGAAGCATCTATCGGCAATTTCAGGATGAAGCAAATTCTTATCCATGGTTTAAGGCCGGAATTTAGAAGCTTTATTGCTGCTGTATAAGGTTGGCCAAAACAGCCATCACTTGAGGAATTTGAGAATTTGCTAGCCAATCAGGAAAACTTAGTTAAGCAAATGAGAGGAGTCGTGCTGAAGAATAGAGAAGAGGCACTCTATGCAAAGAAGAGCAAGTGAAATTCCAAGCAGCATGATGGTGGTGGATCCAGGAAGAATGGTGACAAGTTTTAAAATCATCATGGTGAGACGAGCACTCATGAAGGAGGCTTGAAGAAATATTCCAGTGGAAAGAGGTTCGAAGGAAAGTGTTACAACTATAACAAGAAGGGACACATGGCGAAAGTCTGTTGGTCTAAGAAGAAAATCATGGAGAGTAATGTTGCCATATTCAAAGATTAAGAATGGGATGCTGAACCATCGTTTTCTGCAGAAGATGAAAAATTTGCATTTACGGCAACAATACATAATCGAATCGATTATGAGAACGATTGGATTTTTTATTCAAGTTGTTCAAATGGTGAAGATTGTGAGGTGTTCGATGAGGCATCTATATGGTTGTCCTCAGACAAGAAAGCACTGCGAGATTTAGATATTCTGAAAGAGGCAGTGAAGTCTTCTAAAGTTCAGCTAAGTTTAGATGAAGCTGAAGTTTTAGGAGATGGTGAAGATCATGTAGCTGTAGCTCAAAGTCCTTGGCACAGGTGTGCACCAAAAGCCAAATGAAGAAGTTAGGCCGCATGAGGAAGGTGAGCCAAGTGGAGATAGCGAGTCGACTGGAGGAGGCAAGCTGAGTGCAGCTGAGCATGAAGAAATAAGCCAAGTGGAGACAGTGAGTCAAGTGAAGAAGGCGAGTTAGTTACAGTTCAACCGCCAGCTCAGCCGAGAAGATCGGTAAGACCTAAGAAGCCAAATCCTAAGTAAGCCATTGCTACTGTAGTAGAAAATATGAAAGAACTTAAGAATTTTGAAGAAGCGTCTTTTGAACTCAAGATGGATTAAGTCTATGGAAGAGGAGCTTGCAGCATTGGATCATAACAAGACTTGGAAGCTTGTGCCACTACCAAGAGAAGTAAAGTCTATTTCTTGCAAATGGGTTTACAAGATAATACATCGCACAGATGGGTCAATTGAGAGGTATAAGGCTCATTTGGTAGCTCGAGGATTCTCTCAACAGTATGGACTAGACTACGACGAAACATTCAGTCTAGTCGTAAAGCTTAAAATTGTGCGAGTTCTTCTAGTATTTGCAGCTAGTAAGGACTGGAACATGTGGCAGATGGACGTGAAGAATGCATTTTTTCATAGGGAGCTGGATCGAGAGATATACATAAATCAACCAAAGGGTTTCGAGATTCAAGATCATCCCGAGTACGTATGTAAACTCCATAAGGCTCTCTATGGACTGAAACAAGCACCAAGGGCCTGGTATGGCAAAATTGCTGAGTTTTTAGTCCAGGGTAGTTATGTTGTGAAAACTACAAACTCTAGCTTGTTTGTTAAAGCTAGTGGAGGGAAGTTAGCTATAGTGCTGGTCTATGTGGATTATTTAATCCTCACAGGAGATAGTGAAGAGGAAATTCTCCACACAAAGCAGAATTTGTTAGTTCGCTTCCAGATGAAAGAGCTTGGGCTGCTTAATCACTTTCTTGGTCTTGAAATTGACCGTACACAAGAAAGTATCTTTCTTTATCAGCAAAAATATTGTAAAGATTTGCTGAAGAAGTTCGGAATGCACGATTGCAAACCAATATCGACAACTATGGTGCCGAATGCCAAGTTGTGTGCTCATGAAGGGAAAGATTTGGAAGATGCAATGATGTATCGTCAATTGGTGGGAAGTTTGATATATTTGGCTCAAATAAGACCAGACATCTCATATGTTGTCGGTGTGATGAGTCGGTATATGCAAAACCCGAAGAAGCCTCTTTTGAAAGCAGTTAGAAGAATCTTGAGATATGTCAAGGGTACACTTGGCAATGGGATTATATACAAGAGAGGTGAAGAATGCAAGTTAGTTGCCTACTATGATGCTGACTATGCAGGTGATCATGATACCCGACATTCAACTATTGGGTATGTTTCTAAACTCCGGTCTGGAGCAGTTTCTTGGTGTCGTAAAAGACAACCAATAGTGTTTTTATCCATAATAGAAGCAGAATACCAAGCTGTAGCAATGGCAACTCAAGAGAGCACTTGGCTTGTGCAGTTGTTGAAGGATTTGCATCAGTCAATTAATTATGCAATTCCTTTATATTGTGATAATCAATCAGCGATACGTTTGGCTGAGAATCCCATGTTTCATGGAAGAACTAAACACGTGGAGGTTCATTGTCACTTTTTTAGGAAAAAATTCCTTGAAGAAGAAGTGGAGCTGAGGCATGTGAAGACTGAAGATCAAGTCGCAGATGTGTTCACAAAAGGCTTGAGTGGTAACAAGTTTGAACGCTTTTGTCGTCAGCTCAGCATGGAGCACAGAGCGGGAAGTTGGTGTTGAGGGGGAGTGTTAAATATCAACACCAATTAAATTTAGATTGTTGTGATTTAGAT
This sequence comes from Turnera subulata, assembly GCA_028386065.3. Taxonomy (NCBI): domain Eukaryota; kingdom Viridiplantae; phylum Streptophyta; class Magnoliopsida; order Malpighiales; family Passifloraceae; genus Turnera; species Turnera subulata. The sequence continues at coordinate 8,349 of JAKUCV010007235.1, forward strand.
TTGATTTTGATTGTTAACTTTTTAAATATCTATTAGATTAGGTATTAGTTAGCTTTATCTATGTCTCAAAGTTTTCAAAATATTGTCAGTTTCCTAATTTCTAGGTTAGGTTGTTAGTTCCTGTAGCCTATATAAAGGCCTTGCTCCTCAATGGAATATGCATCCCATAAAGCTTTCAAGCATTTTCTCCCTAACTTTTCTCTGAGCGTGTTTGAGAGGGTTTTCTCTCTATTCTTATTTGTTGCCTGGTTATTAGTGTTAGTAAGTTTTTCTATCTTCCTCAACTCAGGTTCTACACAACCTGCCTCTGCAAGTTAGTCTTGCTTAGTCTCATCACAGCCTGCCTGTGTGACGAAGTTGGTAGTATGCAAGGTTAGTGCTTAGTGTTGCGCATTGTTCAACAGAATGTCCTCTTGAAAATGGTTGTAAATGCTTCGAGATTACCGACACAGCAAGATAGAAGGGTTTGGAGGTATGCTCAGGAAGGATACTGTTCTGTTAACTTGGGTAAGTCCTTTATTTATCCCTAGCTTGGTTTTATGCGACACAGACCATTTGTACGGTACTCTCTAGCACCATTCAAAGTAGAGTGTTGGCTGTGGCTGTGGAATCATTTCCCACGCAGACTCTATCTGTTCGTTATGTAATTCCATGCTTGAAACGAGAGATCATCTGCTGCTATCTTGGCTGGTGTGGTCCAAATCATGCAGGTGGTGGGTGGGGGGTCTCTTGGTGCATCCCTGCTACTCTTGATGAATTCCTTTTCCAATAGACATTCTATCACTATGTAGTTGCAACCTTACTGGGTGGTTCTTTATCTGCAGAGTGTATAGATTTGTAGAGTCTCTACGCATGAGATGATCATGGATGTGTTGAATGGGATATCATCTTGCATTGCTTTAATCCAAAGGATCGCACGAGCCAGACTTGTATCCACCACTCTCTCTACGTCTGCAGCAACACCATGGAAAATTCTCGTATTCCTTTCTAGCCAAATTGACCACAAGGTAGCCAAACCAATTATGAACCACCAGGATCTACTACAACTGAATGGGGAGAGATAAGCCCATTGAACCAAGAAACACTCCAAGTTAGCCGGACTACACCAAAGAACTCCCCATCTTCAGTAAATTTTAGACCAGATACTCCAAGATAATTTGCAATGAAGTAACAAATGATCCCGAGACTCAAGAGAGCAATGGTATAGACTACATACAGGGTCGGCCAGGGTTAGAATACCCCTTTCACGCAGGCCATCTTTAGTTGGGATACCTTTGTTCAGAGCAAGCCATAACCAACATTCTACTTTAAATGGAGATAATGAAAACCAAATATAAGGCTTTGAAGCCAAAACACCGAGTTGAGAGAAAATGAACATTCGTCCCAAACTCACCGAATAATCACATTGCTGACTGCACCTCCACATTATTTGATCATCACCTGAGCAATTTAATGACACATTATTAATCACAGCCAACATCTCGTTCATTTGTAGAGTCTCTTAATCTCTAAGTGCTCTTCGCCATCTAGTGGTCCAGTGCCTTTCATCCCCATTGAGTAAGATGCAATCCAAGACAGAATCTTGTTGGCATAAAGAGAGTGAAAAGAGCCGACTGTATCTTTCTTTAAAAACTCCACTCCCTAACCAATCATCCAACCAGAATCGAGCTTTATTCCCACAGCCAACTTTAATAACAGACCCCATCAACAAAGGGACTGCGGTCTGACTATTATGATTACCAGATAGTACAACATCCTTCCACCAAGAAGTGCATTTTTGCAAATTAAATATAGGACATAATTCCATCGATGGTTCCATATACTTATCTCTTATCAGATCCTTCTAAGCTTTCTCCACAGGGCTAATGAATTGCCAAAGCCAATTAAACTATAGGGGCATTGATTTATCACCTTTAGGTCCATGATGCCCATGCCACCTAACTCTTTTGGCACAGCTATTTTCCTCCATGCCACCAAGCATGCTTTCTTTGACGAGTCCACTCCACTGCCGAAAAAATTCCTCATGATGGAGGTTAGTTTTCTAGCCACGGCCACAGGGAGCTTGAATAGGGACATAAAGTACACAGGCAGTCCGCTTAAAATGGATTTAATGAGAGTAACTCTCCCCCCTAAGGATAAAAATCTGCCCCTCCAGCTCTTGAGTCTTCCTCTGAATTTATCTATCATTGGATTCCAAGCAGCTATGCATTTCATATTCTCCCCCAAGGGAAAACCAAGGTACGCTAGAGGAAAATTTTCCATCCTACTATGAGTCTACCAGCAAGATCAGCCACCCGAGACTGCAATAACCCAATCCCAACAACCCTACTTTTGAAAAAAAATTATACAAAGGCCGGAAAGAGCTTAAAAAATTCTTAAACATCTCTTCAAGTTCAAGAGAATTGGAAGGCTAGCAGGAGAAAAAAGGATGGTATCATCGGCATATTGCAATACCGAAATAGATTTACCCTGTAACTGAACGCTATTCTGCAAGTGCACAGATTGATGTAGCAAACAAGGTCGTCCTCTGGGACCAGGTTAAGTACTAATCGCTTAATAATTCGTGATCGTCTAGGCAAATAAAGATTGGATTTGAGTAGAAAATAAATAGCTGAAATAATGAAAGATGGATTCTCAACATTCAAAAGATGTCTAGGACTTCGGGGGCTCACTTGCCTATTCTCTGATGCTTAACTTTAAAACCATGCACAGATAGATCATGCAACGCGTATGCATAAGCAGCCTATGCAACCATAATTGCCCTAACTCCTGAATTTCCTAAGTTCGTTGAAAGACTAGTTGATTAAACAGAATAAATAACCCACTCTCGTGGCGTGACTTAGACCCTACTTAGCTATTTC
>JAKUCV010007236.1:7074-27408 GCA_028386065.3 Turnera subulata
TCAACAATTATTCTAGCAGATCAATCTGGAAACAGAATACACAAACAACTAAGGAACACGCACAGCATTACGGGCACATATCAGGGTTTATCTATCCTCACCTTGGCCGATTACTCAACTTCGGAAAACAATGTCCGGTCCGACGCCGGCTCCTCGGGAAACTGCCCGATATCCAAACCTATACAACAAAACCATATATACTCACATAAATGCACATAATCGGTATACTATGATGCCAGTACTGCGAAATAATCCCATCCCGATTATATATCCGTTATTACTATCTTTTACGGAAAATATTTTACCGTACGTATTCCCGAATATAATTTCAGTACCATACTTTAATTAAAACTCTTTTTCAAAATACTATATTAAATAATTATATTTTTCCAAAATGTTAATTACCATAGTTTCCTAGAAATTATAACATATATATGTATTTCCCAAAAATTATTTCCATGATATATATATTACTTACTAATAATAATCACCAAATATTATTATTTTAGAAAACCATGTTTCCAGTAAATAGAATTATACAAACTTACTTTCTGAAAATAAATACGAATTTATATAAACACATATATATATATTTCTGTTTATTTCCTATATATATATATCCTTAAAAGCATTTACCATAATCATATTATAATTACTTTAACTCCTTGAAAATATTATATCAAATAGCCATATACCTCTTTTATATATATATATATATATATATATTTTCCAGAAAAATTATAATCCATTCTTTATATATTTTATATTTCTAAAATTGTATTTATATATTTATTATTATTTTTGTTTGAAACAGATTCGGATTGGGCCCAAAATAGTGCAGCCCAGACCACTGCCTAGATCTCAACCCAGCCCAGCCAGGAGCCTAGGTAAGGCCCAGGCGCAGGCCCAGGTGCATATCAGCCCAAAATCCATATCACACCCAGCCCACAATCAATACCCAAAACCCAAACTTCAACCCGGGTTGAAACCATATCAACCGGGTCGATCCGCCTCAAACGGGTCATTATCAACCCGTGGATCTGCTCACCTCGGGTCTCTGCAGACGGCATCGAACGGCGACGCGGCGAGCGGCAGGGCGACGGGAACGAGCGAGGCGGCGGCAGAAGGAGGCAGAGGCACTGGCGGCTGATGGCGCAACTGCAGACCGTGAGGAAAAGACGACGCGAGGACGAGTTGCAGTGACGGCGACTCGGGCGGCGACGGTGTGGTCTGCAGTGACAGCGTACGAACGGTCCTGACAGAGGGTGGCGATGCGGCAGGGAGAAGGTGGTGTGGGTGGTTCGGCCGGTGGTTGTGGTGGTCTCGCCGGCGGTAGGAGGCGAGGGATAAGGCGCGACTCGGTAACAGAAACGGGTCACTCACCCACGCGTTGCAGTGGTTGGCGAGGCTGGCGAGCGAAGGAGAAAGGAAGGAGGAGATGGGTGGCGGTGTGAGGTGGTCTTGGTGGCGGTCGGGGCTGTGACCGGTTGTGTTGCTTGTGTTTGTTGTTGTGTTTTTTTTTTTTATTTCTTCTTTTTCAGATTTGGTTTTTAGATAGTTTGCAGGTACAGAAAAGAACAAGAACTGGCTTGCAGAGGGAAAGAAGTGATACTGGTTTTTTTTTACAGAGTGAAGAAATAAAGATTGGCAGAGGAAGATGATGCAGAAGGAGAAGAGGTGATGGTGAGGAGAATGAAAGCAGGGTCACGGGTCATCACGGAAAAAAACTCACAAGTGCACAGGAAGTCACAGGTTGCACAGTGGGAGGCGGCTGCGTGACTCAATCACGTAGTCGTGTCCCGACCGGTCCAGAAAATAACTGTAATACTCCCTTTGTTATTTTCCGGTGTGATTTTCCGAGAAATTCCGAAACCCGAAAAAAACCAACTTAGGTTTGAAAAATCCGCGGGAAAATCACGAGCGCGGGAAAACTCTCGGTTTCGAAAAAAGACTCCCGATTTACCTTGAATTAATTACCCAAGATTAATTCAACAGTAAATCACGGTAAAAAGACTTTTACAGTCCCGGTAAAAATAAAAAATTTACCCGGGCTGTTACAGTCTACCCACCTTAAAAAGAATTTCGTCCCCGAAATTCCGTCTTATCCGTGGGTCCTACCACGATAAGATTCTGGCACACTCTGCCAGGTATCCAACCTCAACATGAGTTACCGCTTATACCCTTAAGCGACATCTCATCCGCTTATAAATACCAAACCTCACAGCTGAGACATTCACTCTCAGCCATGGACTCTCCGCTTCGTTCTCGAACGACCTCAGACTTCGAGAACAACAGCTACATCGGCGGCACGGCTTTCCCGACAAGCTCCGATGAAGAGCCTCCAAAGAAACGGTTCAAGACCCACATCATCGGCCTAGAGGAGCACATGGTGGTCTCCCCAAAACGGCGAAAGAAGCGTGCCGGCAAGAAAGCTGAGGACAAGAAAGGCAAGGCGGTAGCTGAGAGCAGCACACCGCAGCAGAAGTTGACGCAGCTGAATGTCTCCCTGAGGAAGATCAGCTCGGCGGGGGCACAAATTGAACTGGCGTGCGCGGAGCTGTTCCCTCACCTGAGGAACGTCCAGAATCTTGTAAAAGACTTAGAGAAGCAAGTAGCTCCGTAGAGCACTTCTTCTCCTGTTGTAAAACTATATTATGAATAAATAAAATAAGTTTCCTTTTAAATCAAAAATTCTTATATTATGAATTCTCTTGTAAAGATGTGAAAAATCCTATTTAACTAAAAGAAACAAAATATTTAAAACATAACAAAACCATCATGAATGAAAATAAGATCGAACACAATGATGTTAAAAACAGGACTGATAAAACGAATTATAACCAACATAAAGAAATTAATAATAAAACAAAACTCTTTTAACAAAATCAAAACAAAAAGAAATTAAAACAAGGTATGTTTTCATGGTTGGCGCTCTAGTTCAATCGTGTCCATTCTCAATCCCAAGAAACGTGACACGTACAGTTAACGATGACGTCGGTTAACCTCGTGAAGAAGACATCCATTAGCTGGCAAGACGATGTTCACGGGAACGTCCGGTGTCCCTCGAAAGACACGTTACCCACTTGTTCATAATTTCCGCATAAGCCAAAACGTCTGTCATGGCTCGTATCTCTCCACGATGTCCGAACAGCTGTGAGCTTGTCGCACATGCGCTCTACTCGAGATACGGTCCCATCCGTCTAGCCTCAACGGTCACGGATGCTTGTGATAAAAGATGCAAGAAAAGTTATTAAGACCATAAGAAGAAAAGACAAGGTAGCCAGAGCGAAGGAAATCAAGAGATGCAAAAAAAGACTGAAAAACTCTGGCACGGTAATCCAAAAAAACGCGTAAAGCAATAAATGCAAGCAACGGTAAATTCAAAAACAAAATCTTGAAAATCAAAAACGGTAATCACGCTCCCCATAAGAGTGTAAAAGAAGGAGCGGTGAAGTGTAGATCACCAAAAGCAATCAAGGCAACAAAACGCTAAAGCAAAAGAAAACACGACGTTCAAAACAAAACCCCACACGTCCAAACAAAATGCCTGCTCCCTCGTCGGTGTTCTTTGTCGAAGGTGCCAATCTTGGCAGAAGGAACCGACTGGCTTACAGCATGGTCAACGAACGTGCTGAAGAGCTGCCGAACGAGCTCGGCAGAATGCCACGCCTGGTCTTTGTCGACGAGCTCTACTCGTCGCGGTTCTTCGTCACTCCAATGGAAGAGGTGTTCTTCCTAGAGGACCATGGGAACTGATGACTTCCTACTACGGCTCAGCAAACTCCGTGATGTTCTTCATCTCGGATAGGCTTCAAGAGTTCAACCTGGAGTCCACTTGCCAGACTGTGGAGCAAGGCGCTTACTACCAGCTCGCAATGACAGTCCAGAGCATACCCAGAATGACTCGGCTACCTCCAACCTGGCCAAAGGTACGGCTACTGGTGTGGAACTGCAGAGGAGTGGCAAGGCGTGCACAGGAGTTCTCGCGAACCCTGAGGGACTTGAAGAACCAGTACAAGCCGAACATGGTTTTTCTGACGGAGACGCAGTGGCAACCACGGGACGATCACGGTCTGATTCCACTCCGATTCCCTCAAGCTAACCGGTTCGAGATTCCTGGCCAGCGCGACAGAGGCGGCATGTGGTTCTCTTGGAGCGACAGAGTCACGGTCAACGTCAGCAGTGACGTAAACAGCTTCCGTGTCAACGTCGTTGCGAACCGTTAATTGTATTTTTTTTATATAATATCAAAAATCCATGTATTATTTCCCCTTTTTATAAATTATCAATGTAATATTTCTATTCGCAATCAATATATTAATATTTCCCTTTGTATCAAAATATTAGCAATATTTATAATATTTGTATTTTCGCATATTATGGCATCATTTACCTCATATGTGTATGTTCCGCGACAGCTGGCGTCCCTCGACTGGATCCATAATGCACTAACTAAATGATGTAAAATATAAACAACTAGAGCGAACTATGCAAACAAGGACAACAAACAAACAAAGACTTCCCAACAAGACCTAACGCCCGCTCCGCTACCAAAATGAAACGCCCCGACCCGTATTTACCGTGCACAGTAAACACGTGCCGGAACTGTGACAACCCAGCCCAACAAGGCCTAGCATACAGTGTATAAAGCATAACCCTGGCCCAACAGCCCAAAAGTATAAACAACAATATGGCCCTACGGCCCATCATCAATAACATCAATAATAATGAAACTGGCCCAATAGCCCAACAACAATAACAATATGCACAGCGGAAGACTTAAACTCACTTACACTGTATGCAACACATGCAATCTATGGATCCAAGCCTGTCCAAGGGAAACGCTGCAGCTTGTCTGGAATGCACCAAGCCTGTACATGAAACAGCTCATCCTACGGGATGAAACCCCACAGGCGAGGGGTGAGTCCGAAACGCTCACCGACGAAAGATAAACAGTGATATATTCAACCATAATACTTTCGAAGTAATGCAACCATCAAATCAGATGAGTCTATCACAAACAACATAACAGTGGAATCTAAATCAAACAACACATCAAGGAGTCTAACACAACCAACACGTCAAAAGAATCTCACTAAATCACATCAAAGCCAAGACCAAAAGATTACTTATTAATTTTTATTACCAATTTTATCTTCCGGGCCCCGTCACTGGACAAGCTAGGGTCGTACCTGGTTATTAACTAATTCCGGATGCCAGGCCCCACCACAATCCGGGATCAACATCCCCATATCTCAAATCCGGGATCAACATCCCAATATCTCAAATCCGGGGTCAACACCCCAATATCACAAATCCGGGATCAACATCCCAATATCACAAATCCGGGGTCAATACCCCAACCAACAAACCCTCTGGCAAGACACCACAGAACTAGTCTCTAACCATCTAGTCGTACCACTACTTTCCAAGTGACAAATATATCATCATCTCAAATTCCTGTTCAATTCCTTTACTCTTTCATCATTTACCCATTTTCAATTACCTCAGATTAATCCAAATCTCACCCAATCAACAATCTCATATCATCAATCTTTCACATTAAACAGCTCAACAATATTTCCAACACGACACACAAATCTATCACATACCAACAACAACATCAATAATTCCATAGCAATCATATAACAATCAACAATTATTCTAGCAGATCAATCTGGAAACAGAATACACAAACAACTAAGGAACACGCACAGCATTACGGGCACATATCAGGGTTTATCTATCCTCACCTTGGCCGATTACTCAACTTCGGAAAACAATGTCCGGTCCGACGCCGGCTCCTCGGGAAACTGCCCGATATCCAAACCTATACAACAAAACCATATATACTCACATAAATGCACATAATCGGTATACTATGATGCCAGTACTGCGAAATAATCCCATCCCGATTATATATCCGTTATTACTATCTTTTACGGAAAATATTTTACCGTACGTATTCCCGAATATAATTTCAGTACCATACTTTAATTAAAACTCTTTTTCAAAATACTATATTAAATAATTATATTTTTCCAAAATGTTAATTACCATAGTTTCCTAGAAATTATAACATATATATGTATTTCCCAAAAATTATTTCCATGATATATATATTACTTACTAATAATAATCACCAAATATTATTATTTTAGAAAACCATGTTTCCAGTAAATAGAATTATACAAACTTACTTTCTGAAAATAAATACGAATTTATATAAACACATATATATATTTTTCTGTTTATTTCCTATATATATATCCTTAAAAGCATTTACCATAATCATATTATAATTACTTTAACTCCTTGAAAATATTATATCAAATAGCCATATACCTCTTTTATATATATATATATATATATATATTTTCCAGAAAAATTATAATCCATTCTTTATATATTTTATATTTCTAAAATTGTATTTATATATTTATTATTATTTTTGTTTGAAACAGATTCGGATTGGGCCCAAAATAGTGCAGCCCAGACCACTGCCTAGATCTCAACCCAGCCCAGCCAGGAGCCTAGGTAAGGCCCAGGCGCAGGCCCAGGTGCATATCAGCCCAAAATCCATGTCACACCCAGCCCACAATCAATACCCAAAACCCAAACTTCAACCCGGGTTGAAACCATATCAACCGGGTCGATCCGCCTTAAACGGGTCATTATCAACCCGTGGATCTGCTCACCTCGGGTCTCTGCAGACGGCATCGAACGGCGACGCGGCGAGCGGCAGGGCGACGGGAACGAGCGAGGCGGCGGCAGAAGGAGGCAGAGGCACTGGCGGCTGATGGTGCAACTGCAGACCGTGAGGAAAAGACGACGCGAGGACGAGTTGCAGTGACGGCGACTCGGGCGGCGACGGTGTGGTCTGCAGTGACAGCGTACGAACGGTCCTGACAGAGGGTGGCGATGCGGCAGGGAGAAGGTGGTGTGGGTGGTTCGGCCGGTGGTTGTGGTGGTCTCGCCGGCGGTAGGAGGCGAGGGATAAGGCGCGACCCGGTAACAGAAACGGGTCACTCACCCACGCTTTGCAGAGGTTGGCGAGGCTGGCGAGCGAAGGAGAAAGGAAGGAGGAGATGGGTGGCGGCGTGAGGTGGTCTTGGTGGCGGTCGGGGCTGTGACCGGTTGTGTTGCTTGTGTTTGTTGTTGTGTTTTTTTTTTTTAAATTTCTTCTTTTTCTGATTTGGTTTTTAGATAGTTTGCAGGTACAGAAAAGAACAAGAACTGGCTTGCAGAGGGAAAGAAGTGATACTGGTTTTTTTTTTACAGAGTAAAGAAATAAAGATTGGCAGAGGAAGATGATGCAGAAGGAGAAGAGGTGATGGTGAGGAGAATGAAAGCAGGGTCACGGGACATCACGGACAAAAACTCACAAGTGCACAGGAAGTCACAGGTTGCACAGTGGGAGGCGGCTGCGTGACTCAATCACGCAGTCGTGTCCCGACCGGTCCAGAAAATAACTGTAATACTCCCTTTGTTATTTTCCGGTGTGATTTTCCGAGAAATTCCGAAACCCGAAAAATACCAACTTAGGTTTGAAAAATCCGCGGGAAAATCACGAGCGCGGGAAAACTCTCGGTTTCGAAAAACGACTCCCGATTTACCTTGAATTAATTACCCAAGATTAATTCAACAGTAAATCACGGTAAAAAGACTTTTACAGTCCCGGTAAAAATCAAAAATTTACCCGGGCTGTTACATGGACAACTTTGAGATCCCTTCGGCTTCATCCTCGGATTGGTCGGGGGAAGGGGGGACGAGATCAGTTGGGAGGAGGCCTGAGAGGAGGAAGGAGGCGACGCCTCGGAACTGACGGGGCTTGAGCCCACAGAGGTGTGGAGGTCTGACGAGAGCGGGTGAGGCTGGGCGTGGTGGTGCAAAAGTGGCGCGTCGAGCCGGATTAATTTGAAGTTATGTCTTCTATTGCCGGAAAGAAGGGTTCAGGTGGTGTGTAATCTGCCAAGGCAGAACTGTGAGTGAAAATAATCGTTCTTTTTGTTGATGTTTGTGTTCAGATTCGTGAGTAATAATTGAATGTTATAAATATTGATTTATTTATTTCCATCATTACGATTGTTAGTTGCAAAATACACAAAAGATTTCTCAAGAACGTTAGAAATTTTGGGAGGAAGAATTGATTAATTATCGGTAGATTGAGGGTTGAATTGGGGGAGTTTATGTTTCTTTCTGATAGGGAGAGTGGGTCCCACCACTTTTTTTGGGAAAGATGATTTACATAAACAAAGATTTTTGGAAAAATTAATTCGGTTAAAAAATATTAAACTAATAGGTTGCTGGGAAAGTGTCATAATCACAACAAATCACCGGCTGCAGCATGTAAAATGGACAACATGGCCCGGTAAATTGCAAGTTCAGGGACACCATGAATGAAATTAAACGAAGAGGGACAACAAATGCGAAATCGTTAAAGTGTAAGGACATAAAAAACTATTAACTCGTATATTTAGGGGTGAGCACGGAGCAGTATCCGTTCCATTTGACAATTTCGGATCGGATATCCAAATAGTTCGGATCTTTTTTTTCGAATATCCGTTCCATTTTAATTCTCGGACTCCACATTTTAAATTTATTTTTGATTTTTTATCACTAAATTTACTAATCCAATAATTTTTTGTGCATATTCTAATTCTAATCTTCAATTCTTATTATATATAATATATATTAATTAACTTATACGGATTTTTCGGATATCCACGGATTTTCGGATAAAAAATCCGTTCCATTTCTCGCCAAACAAAAAAATCCATTCCATTCCATTCCATTTGGTTTTGGAACGGATCGGATTTCATTTTTCCGGAACGGATTATTCGGTTTCGGTACGAATTTCGGATTTTCGGATTTTTTGCTCACCCCTAAGTATATTTATTTGGGCTTAATTTGCTTTTGGGCTAAATGTAAATGGGGTTTCTCGTCATGCTAATTGACAAAGGAAAGGAGGCATCTTTTTCGTTGCAGCCCATCTTGTTCTTTTGCAGCCCAAAATTCTGGTTCATATGCATATTCTCTTTAGAGGCTTACTCAGCTTTCGGCTCTTAAATATTTCTTACACAAGCCCATTCGTCATGCCTTTGACACCGTTTTTAAATGTGCTCAAGCATATAATAGTCTGTCTACTTGTTTTACCACAAATCGGGGTTACTTAGCATTGAATCATCCTCCTCCTCCTCGCCGCCCACTTTTTTTTTTTTTTCTCTTCTTCTTCTTTTTTCCTTTTTTTTTTTTCCCTCCTCCTCTTTGCTGTGTTGTTACTGGTTAATGGGGGGTATTGAGGAAGATAATATAGTAATTCCAGTAGAATGTAAGGGATTAATTATATTTTGTAAGGGATCTGGGTGGAAGTATTGGTCTAGGGATTTTAATTTTCCAGTGGATTGTTCGTTAATTTGCTTGTCATTGGCAGTTAATAATTTGGTTCGTTAATATGTTATTCTAGAAAAAAATTCAAGGAAGAAAAAAGAAATAGTGAAACAGAAGGAAAAAAAGAAAAAAACATAAAATTGTAAAAATTATTGGATAATCTCAAAAAACTAGAAATTGGGTGAAGAACCCAGATTTTTGGGTATCCATCGGGTTTCAGGTCAGTTGAGTGAAGAACCCGGGTGCGTAGCAAGTGGAGCCCACAAAGACACGTGGATCCGACATGTCCTCCCTACACACTAAAACGACGTCGTTTTGGCAGGCAACTACGTCGTTTTAAAACACCTCCCAAACCTCAAATCCGGGCAGCCCGCCACGTCAGCAGGTACCTGACCAGGGGATCACGATTGGGCTGCCCAGGAAAAGTTGGAGTAGATGACCGGCCAAACAAAAAGTCGGGGTACAAGATTGGCCAAAATGCAAAAGATGGAGTACTGTGAAACCCAAAAACACCATAATTGACGAGCATTATTAACTTCCTTAATTTTCAGTCTCTTGACTCTCTTCCAATACAAACCTTTGGATCTATATTGGTGGCCTACATCGATTTGATAGGATTTATCCTGTACCCTACAAATGGGAACAAGTCCGGTTGTCTCATGCATCATGCATGCATGCCATCGTTTATGATTTCTTTCAATGTATTATGTATGTCGTGAAGACATTATTGAGAAAAGAAAATAGTCATTCTAACACAAAACTAGTAGTGGAGAAATTTTCAATGTACATGAAAATACAATTCAATGAGATTGACTTTTGGAAAAATCAAATCTTTGGTTCTGTGTGTAATTTCTTTTTCTTCAACTACCTAGGAAATAAAACAAATCTATATGGTTCTTGAATACCATAAAGTGTATTAAGACAAAGGATGTTCAATATACATTCACAATAAGTTATGACAAAAATCATAATTATGACATGATTTAATAATTTCCATAAAGTGTCTTATTTAGATGTGCTGTTTTCACCATCCAACTAGGAGTAATTATCTTATAAGCATTAAATACAAGTCTCTCTTTAGCATAAAAAAAAAAAATATAAGTCTCTCTATGATAATTTTCCTTTTGTATGTGACTTGAATTATTTGAAGAACATATAATACTACATGCTTAACCATTCTTTTTGTTGGAAACAACATGCTTAAACCTATATAGATATATTACATGGGAAAATTTTTTCTTCCTATATACACATGCCGATATAGTTTTTTTAGTTAAAACTATACCTTCTCCAACTTCATAAAGAAAAGAAAAGAAATGAAAAGAGCCATATATCTATATATATATATATATCTCTAGGATAACTTGAAAGTTTGTCATTTACATATATAGCATTCCTAATGCTAGCATTTCACGAGAAAAAAAGTAGAAGCTAAACTCAAATACTTCCAAAAAAGAAAAAACAAGGAAGCAAATGTCTTATTAATTAGCACCAATACTAGATCGTACAATCAGTTACAAACCAGCTAGCTACTATAGTTATACGAACTATATATATCATATCAGTCACAAACCAGCTAGGGCGGATATATATAATGAATCAGTCCCAAAAACCCTCACCAGGGAAACTCCATATTTACAGACCAGAAGGATCGAAAACACACTCCACAACCGACCTAAGCTCATCCCAATCTGCATGTGTAAAAAGCTCATGCTCATAGGGGCTTGACATGTCTGAAGAAGACGTCATGGATGGAGCTGATGGTTGAGACGACATGTAGCCGCCGTGCTGCTCCACATCCAACTCTTTCTTTTCAGTACCGGGAGGACGACTGAACACGAGCTTCTTACTATCGTTGAATTGGATTAGTGGAGCACTTAAGCTAATGTAATGCTCTTGATGATGATGATGAGTAGTAGTACTGTTAGAATCCATAACATTGCTCCATGATTTGGAAATGGTCTCGGTTGCTGGTTGCTGACGCTTAGTGGATAATTCTCTCCAATCTGGTGTGTATTTCCTGTAAGACATATTCCGCTTGAAGATCCGACATAGAGTCCAAACCTCCTGGAATCCAAGCAAACAAAAAGAAAGAATGATAATGGATCAGCATATATAAAGTTTTTACGTATGTAAAGACTAAATGAATTAGTCGGGACAAAACTTCGGATAACAGATGAGAAAAAAAAATGGATTCGAGATTCTAGCTTTGTCAGCTCCGTAGAGTGGGCTAGGTATGCAAAAAAAATGAAACTTGTGTTATATTTTCAGTGTTCTTACAGCTTCTTGGGTGGAGGAGACTTTGGCATCGGGAAGGACGACGTTAATGGTGGTGGTGTTTTCGTTTGTCGGGAGGCGAAACTCGTGCATCATCCAATCAGTCTTGGTGCCTTTGCCTGCATTTCCACGGTAGTACACTAATGTTTTCTTGAGGCCGATGCAGTCACGGCCTTGTCCTTCATGAGAATACACTGGCCTGTCGATGCCAGTTGCTTTCCAAAATCCAGACCCCGTCACCCTATTAGGTCTTACACTGTTCCTGTACTTCCTTCCTCTCTTGCAAAAGAAGTAGCCTTCTTTGTCTCCCACGCTGTTGGATGCTGTACATAACATGAGTGGGAAAAATGAGTACGTAGAAATAAAACAAGAAATATTAGTTCAAGAAAGAGTATTTTTTGTTGTTGTTGTTACAGGAGATATATGTTATTGCAGTCTATTGTTGAACAGAGAAATCGCACATGAACCTTTGATCACCATTTTGGGGAAACAACACAATTTTTTTGGGTAAAGCAAGCATGCATAGAAAGACCGCGAATAGTGCAAATCTAGCTCGAGAAAGATGTGTCGGAAGGGTTTATTGGAGATAATAGCTGATATTTTTTTATAATTAATTCTCTATAATCAACTGGTTCCTGATCATATCTTCAATTTTTTTGGTGAGAAAAAACATACTTGCACCCAAAATTTACACCCAATTGCTACAACTGACTGAATCTATATCTATACATATTTCAAGCGGTTTAGAGATATATTTGATGGATTTGCCCTGGTATTGTTAGTTGGTGAAAATTATCTATGCAGGGTTTTCATATTTGGTTTGCAAGGAAAAATCATCGTCATATCACTCCATCAATGCAAGATCTTTAAATATTAACTAATAATCGATATCTTTTGTAGCATTTTGTGCTATTATTTTTAAAAAAGAACCATTTTAAACTGGCTTATATATATCTTTAACTCTCATAACTATATATATGATATAGACTATATGATCCAAACTACACCCTTAAATATCAACTGGAAAATCAAGCTGTTCTGTTGGCATATTTACAAAGATGATGAGTTGCCTAGCTAGAGTGGATCGAAAAAACTCTATATATACTACTTCCATCTGAGCTATGCGAAGGTAGAGTGTTTAGTAAAAAGTTTTTAAGGAATTGATGAGCTGAAGTGGGAGTGATGATGAGTTTTATTTCTTTCTAAGTTCTAACCTCACCTACCTAATTAACCAGTATTTTAATTAGCCCATGATCAACAACTTTAAAACTAACAAGGAAATTAAAGAATGATCAGAGTTGAAAAGAAAGCACACGTACTTGGGAGATCCCATGGATCGTATTTGTAGATATCAACATGTTTGATGAGCTCAATCTTGAGCGGCTTCTTCTCAACCTTTCTACGTAGATAGAACCCTACAAGTTCTTCATCTGTTGGATGAAACCGAAACCCTGGAAGCTGAACTTCTTCTTCATCCATGGCAGCAGCACTGCTAGTTTCTTGATTGTTCATTTTTCTCTCCATTTTTTTCCTCTTCTTTTATTTCTCTTTATGGAATTGTTTTGCTTTTATTCCTCTCTAATCTCTCATTCCCTCATAATAGTTTTTCTCCCCTTCTCTGATGCTGCAAGAAACTAACGTGACAACAAATTTATGGCACCAGCCTTTGACGTTGAGCACCAAAGAGGGTCATTTAATAAGTCTTTGGTGGGGGCCCTATCCTGAGGTCAAGTCTAAAGTTTGACTCTTTACTATCTTGAGCCATAAAATCTTAGAAATAGTCATACCATTCGTCTCAGTTGCCATACATGACTTCATATTCCTTGTTTTTTTTTTTTACCTTATTTAAAAAAGTTCAATTACTGTTGAATGCACTGCTCTAGTTTTCCACTAGATCTGTATTGGCCCCATATCACCAGAACTTGATTCACATATATATAGTATGTAATAAAATGAATATTTCAATAATATCCTTAAATGAGTCCCTTTCTTGCTATAATTAAGCTTTGGGTACATAAAACATATAATTTTTCAAGTGCACTTTGATCTGGATTATGTTATTGCTCATTCTTTCCTTCGATCTAGAAGATCTATTATTGTTACTAGAAACTTTCTAGACGTATGACCATATCATATACACAGGACCCAAGCTTGCAAATATGTTACTGGATTTTTTAATAAGTTTTTGCAGGGATCACCCAATGTTAGGCTTCACGTTAAATAACGATCTGGCGTGGCTGCTTACCTACAAAATACAACAAAAAATAAGTTTAAGTGTTCCCTTAAGTAAACAAAAGAAATTTGGGTGGCTACAGTTTTAGTAACATTTTTTATTCGGTAACATCAATAGTCGTTGAATTAACTGTGCACGTTAATGGTGTTTTTTTTTTTGCCTTGTTCCTCTCATTGACATTTAGGGTGACGTCACTGGCATTTCTAAACAAATATACTTATGTTTTTTTTGGGAAATGAAATACGAAAACTAATCATAAGTACTAAGATTGTCAAGAATCTAACGTTATAAAAACCATTTGATCATCTCAGGTTCTGGAAATTGTGAAGCTGATCTCTAACTAATTTACATGATATGTATATATAACCTCATTGTACAATTAGGACAAAAATAACATCACCTTATTATATTTTTCATTCTCTCATAAATATACCTTTGTTATATAGTCACGTCCTCGTTTTTGGCTTCGGATTCGAGTTCTCTTGCATGCAAAAAATCTATATTGGAAGGCTCACACCCACCATAATTAGGTATATGACCACAAGTCGAATCTGGATTGATCGAGATTAAACCCTAAATACCGAATAGGAAACCAATTAAAAGATAGGTGTTGGCTTCTTACAATTCACGAAAAGAAAAAAGGATGTATACTTTTTCTCAAAAATTCGCATTCTCCCTTCGATCCCACTGGGAGTATCCTTTGAAAAGATTCATAACATGAATTGACGCCATCACAACACTGTGAAGATTTATAAGACCATGCACTTTGGTAAATTTTACTGCAACTCATCGAAAAAGGCAAACACCCCAAGACCGTGACGGTGACATTCTACGGATTCAACATCTGGGTCGTGGAGAGATTTCTTTTATTGGATATGTCAATGTCGTAAGAGAATAATTAAATACTACATGAAACAAATTCAATGCGTGCCGCTTCGAAAGTCCATCCATCAAGCAAAACCAATCCTTTTCTTCTCGAGTATAAGCTTTTGAATCAATATACAGGCTCAAATATAATATTATACAAGGACGTTTGCTTGTATCACTTAAAATAATAATAAAAAAAAAATCTGTAGTGTATCCGTTCACCATAATTGACCACAATCTGCAGCTGAACCAGTTGTATACGTTGATGAAACACATAAGGAAGTATTTATTTACTTACCCAATCTAGCTAGGAGCAAAATTTGAAATGGGTCTGATAAACCTATGGCGACTGGCGACTATTAATTAAAGATTTTGCAAGCTTTGACCTGCAACAAGGAATATTATTCTTACTCCTTTTTGTTTTCCCTTCTTTTCTCCTGTAGAAGATTTGGCTATGTACTCATGAACTTGGTCCTGTCTCAAGTCAAATGTCTTAGTTTGGAAGTGATCTATTCGTTGTGTTTATCTTCCGTATTTTCTATTTTCTGAAATGTTCTACTCAGATCAGAAATTAAAAGGGGGCTCTACGTATACTTCTCTTTCTCTATCTTTACAAATCTGGGCATAGCTAGCTAGCTAGAAAGGCCAATAAACAATTGAGAAATTAGTCAAACAAGATGAAATGAACTCGGGATGACATATAAAGACTAAGGAGGCTAAAATCAAAGTGGATGTCGCTTTTTTATGGTAGATGTGCAAATACCATTAATTATTTCACTCTCATTACCATTCTCCCTTTTGTTTGGGCGGTTAATTATTTTTTTGTTTCCCATCGATGCTTTGTTACGACCACTCCGGATTCGACTCAAGTCCCGCACCTAGACGGTTAATTATTTGATGGCTATTGCGCCATAGCTAGATAGTCATGGAGCGTTTCTTTTTAATTTGCTATATATATATATATATAGATGCCTGCATTTAGTCACATTGTCGATCGTTCAAAGCTAATGGTTCAAGTCTCCAAGATTCCTTCCTATATATTGAAGATGTAATGGGTCTAAGGTAAACATTCCGGGCGGTACAAATTCCTCACTTATATATATAGATATTATTTTTGGTCTGACCTCATACAGAAATAGCTAGACCCTTAAGCTCATAAGTTAATTTGCTGGCGTTAGTGCAGGAAACTATGTGCAGGTCCCTTTTTTCTTTATATGAACGGCAATTATTCTTTTTTGTAAGAAAAAATGAAGACAAAGAACTGGGAAGAAAAAAACACTCTGGCCAGTGGCCAACAATAAGAAACCGCTTAAGATCAAACTGTTTTTTATTTGAGAGATTAGCGTACTTACCGAGGTAGTGGACTATGTGTTTTTTTTTTTTCTAATTTATAATGTATAATGTATTTGTTTCCTTCAATACTATGTGGGACATATGGAGTAACTTATTTTGGACTTTATTTTTTATTCTTTTTTCCATCTGGTATCTAGAGAGTTCATGCTGATCCATATTTGATCCTGGTCGCGCACTTGATTGTAGCGGGTGAGTCTTCCAATATGAACTTTTGGTACACAAACACCTGAATCTAACCAGGAGCACTCAAACCAGCCTCAAACCAATTGATTATTTTGGTTTTTATTCTGAACACCAACACAACACATTGGTTTTGCAATGGGGCATACAATTAATGGTTTGTTTCAATTCTGGTGGGGCACATGCATGGACATATTCCTGCCCAGATGTACAAGAGTTTGTCAAAATTAGGTGCAGGCTAGCTAATTAAGTGGCGTGGATTCCTTCATTTCATTTTGAACAGAAGTCCTCATATGCTCATCACAAAAACGTATATATGAGATTTGATCCCAGCGCAAAGTTCATGCCTTTAGACTACGGACTTTGACTTTGTCCTCTTCCTCTACTTTGGCCTCTTTTAAGGGCATTTTCTTCTTTCATCCCTTGAAGCTCTTTGGAACCTCTGGTCGCACAAATGCCAAGTCATTGAGAGGGATAGGATCAGTTAATTCGGTTAGAATTTTCTAAGAGTCTTCAGGCCAAATTTTTGATTCAAGAAGGGCAATAATACTTTGAGAGCAACCAACAACAAAGTCATTAATATATATATAAATTAAATATGGTAGTAGCAATTAAGAAGATTCTTTAACCTAAAAAAAGTAAAGAAGCTTCCATTTTACTTTTGAATGCACCATTTTTCCGCACCAGCCTCAATCATTATGGCTGTTTGACTAGACAAACCAATCAATACTATGGAGTCTTGCCCAGTCTAGTGTCATTTTGGAAACAGACACAGTCTTGCAAGCTGCAGTCTATACACCGCTTTAAAAACCTCATGTTGTTCTAAAGACTTACCATTGTAGCTCTAGTGTATTAAGGTTGTCTTCCGAATTGAAGGTTTTGGGTTTCTAGTCATAGGCTGTAAAAAAAAAAAAATGTATCAAGGACCTGCTAAGACGTTGTTACACCAACACCACTCACCGTTTTGTGTTAGCAAAACATAGCTTTTTGCATATACATGAGGCTATAGAACTCACGAGAGTTCACTATTTATATCGCTCTGGATATGTTTCTTTCTTATTTTTGGCTATGTATTGTCAAATATAGCGTAGCAATGCATATTTGAACAACAGCGGTGAAGTTCTCTAGTTTTCCGCGGGGAACAAAGGATTTTTGTCTTAATTCTTTATAGCATCCAAATATATTGTTCATTGAGCAAAAGCATCATCAGGGGCTTACTTGCCTGAAATAAGGATTGTTTCGTGAATGCTGAATCGTCTCTATCTTTTAATCTTGAGACGTGGCCTATTATCAATAATTCTTGACTTGGTAGGTCTAGTCAATTCTATTTTTAGTTACTAATTCGGTGTCTTGCTGAATTTTCAAACCATTGGTAGCTTATCATTCTAATTAATGCATACTTTCCTCTCTCTCTCAAATTGAATCATTATGTTTTCTAAAAGGATTAATATCTTTTTTTTTAATCTTAAAACATGGTGGTCCTAAAAAAGAAAAACGAAAGGTATGCATCATCTCATTTATTCTTAAGGAGACAGCCCGACATCCACCATTAACCATGCTCTTCATATATACGGGATAGTTTCTTCTTAAAGCAGTATCTAACGATGTAAAACCATTGACTTTTACTTTGAGCGTAAATGTTTGACACTTCTTTGCTGATCCCTTTTGCTCTGCGAGAAGACAAGCACCATCAATATCTATCTTTGAACTTTAAGTTGTCATCATTTCATGAAACTGACCCCGGTAATAACAAACCTAATTAGCCTTACACAATTGGCTTAACAATTATCGTAAAACAAAAAATGCAATTATAGTAACTTTTGAGTATATTTAGGGCCGCAAATGAGTCCAGCCAAGCCCAGTCGAACTTTTGAGGGCTTATACTGTGACTAGTATAAATTTAGTGAGGCTCAAGTTAGCTCTTATTGGTCTCGAGCTTGTCTTGTTTAGTGAAGTCTTGTTAAGCTATAAATTAGCAAAATTATCATTTTTTATAAGTTTATGTAGTTTTTTTTGTTAAAACATAACATTTTATTTTTTTTAATGGGCATAATATTTTATTTGTTCCATTTAATTTCCACGTATTATGGCAAATTGATAATTCCTTAAGGTAATTGTTACATCTTAATTAATAATTTAAAATTTTTTAAACAAAATAATAATCTTAGTTAGTTGATTAATTGACATACTTAAGTTTTTATTTAAGGTTCAAATCCAATTAATTTTAATCTATGAGCTTCAAAGTTTTTTTTTACATAATTGATGAATCTAACACTAACTTCTTAATAAGTCTAAACGAGCTAAACTCGCGAGCTGAATGAGTCGAGTTTTTGGAAACTCGGGCTTAATTTATTAAGTTTTGAATTTTTCACAAAGAACCTCAGGCGAGATGAGCCTTGAGCTGTCCTAGAATGGCTCAGCTCATTTGGTGTCCATGTAATGCAAGAAGCGAAATTCCAATTGGCCCATAAGTGACTTCCCAAATAATATTGTTGCAGAGATTTTTGCCATCATTAAGGATTGCTTTACTGTAATGTCAAATATTGTAGCTTTTCGTAAATTAACTTGATTGCAATTGGCTCTCACACCTAGTGGCTAAGGTGAGACTCTGAATCAGACCTCACCACTTACAAAAACTTAAAAATGGGGAAGAGGGGAGCGTGCATTGTTTATACAGAAACTTACAGGCTGATTTTGTTTTTTTTATGCTAATCGATTCTTTATTTTTGAAAAAATAGAGACAGATAGTAGAGAAGGGAACGCGGACCAAGCCATCAAGAAGATGACAATAAATGGTCGGTTACCTCACAAAAGGCAAAGAGCCTAGGTAAAAAACAGCTCAATGAGAATGAAAAACGCTATGAAGCCTTCAGTACAACTCTAAATCGTTGGCTGACCCTAATCAAATCTCCTGCTAACACCTTTCCATTGCCTAAGGACTTCGACGGAGGCTAAGATGTTGTAGTGGGAGTATGGGAATTCCGGTTGCAAAGATTTAATCCACCAAAAAACTCTCATAACTGTGACATCGAACAAGCAATCCCATCTGATATCTTCATTATCGAAAACCTTTTTATTTCTCGCAGTCCAAAGGGACCAAATAAGGGAAATACCCAACATCATCTATATTGATCTTCTTGATTGAGAAGTCTCCAACCATGGCCATTGTCGAAGCCATTGCTCTAATGAAGCCGGTGATGTCCATGAAATCCCCCACTAGTGGCAGAGTTTGCACCAAAAAGACCAAGACAAAGGACAATGCAAAAACAAGTGGGCGCAAGATTCTGACTCCTGGCCACATAATACGCATAAGCCTTGATCAATTGTTAGGATTCCTCTCCTTACTAAGTTGGCCTTGACAGCCACGCCGCCATTGCAAGATTGCCACAGGAAACATTCGAACTTGGGCGGACATAGATTCATCCATACATTTGGTGGTTTGGTTTTCTGCAAGGTGGCATGAAATATGAAATCACTACCTGCTTTCGATGAATATGCCTTATCCTTAGAAGAATTCCACAGCCAACGATCATCCCGACTAGGATTGCAAGTCACAAGCAACAATTTGCCATCAATCTGTTTGCATGAATCACTTTCCCATTCATAAAGATGTCTTCTCCACACATTCGCCAAAGATAAAGGTGCTAAGGAAGCAACGAATACTAGAGAACTGTCTTGATGCATGCTTATTGAAAATAGTCTAGGGAAGGTGTGCGACCCCGTACCCCAATTAAATAAAAATAAAATAATTAAATGAAAAAGAGTTACCAAAATACTCCTGAAACCCGGGGTACAAAAAAAACCGATACTTCGGCATACAAATATTATCCATGGAAATGTAACGACCCGGGTAAAATTTTTGTGATTTTTACCAAGTTACTTTAACTTTTACGGTGGTTAATAAAATTTTACCGCGGTTAATCAAGGATTTTACCAATCCGAGTCATTTTTCATTATTTTCATTATTACTTTGACTACTCTCAAAATTTATAATTATTGTTATTATTTTTACCATTAATAATTTGATTCTCCTA